>PVJA010035027.1:0-22124 GCA_004027025.1 Myocastor coypus
ATTTTCTTCCATGATAGTGTCTTCTGTATTTGGTTTGGGTGGGCACGGGCCCTGAGATTGCCTCCTACTCCTTGTTGTTATCATTTTGTATGGAAGCGACCTCTGCACTTTGGTGGCATTATGCTGTGTCTATGGGCGTTTGGTCTGGAGACTCCAAGCTGGTTCCTCTACAGAGGTTCCTGACTCTGTGTTGGAGCTCGGGCTGCTAGCTGCTGTGAAGCCCGGCAGATGTGGTCTGTAGGTGGAGGTGGAGCTTTGGGATTGAGTAGTCCTGGTAGGCTAGTGGACCAGATCAGTTGCCAGAAGAGATGTTTGATGGGCTCGGTACTGGAGCTTGGGCTAGAGGGATAAAAAAAAAAGGGGGGGGGGAGCGGGGGAGGAGAAAGCGGGCCAAGGATCCTGACCCAGCCGGCGCGCGGGCTCTGTTACCAGCTGCGATTCCGGTCGGGGCTGGAACAGGAAGTTAGTCGCAGGAACGCAGAGACGGGGCAGAGGGGTGCAGGCAGCTTACCCGCAGCGGGCGCACAGGCTCTGCTACCAGCTGCTGTTCGAGTCCTTAAAAGGCTTGTCTTGACCTTACATTTTATAAAGTTTCTAATTTAAAATAAACTAAAAATATTTTATATAATCCTATAATGTACAAAAACATTTACTTCAGATACCGATTTCCACTTACCATGCTAGTCTCATCGCAGTTATTAGACTCCCTCCTGGGAGAGCTGGAGAACAGAAACTAGTCTCTTTCTGATTGAGACAATAAATCTTTCAACATTTACTTTTTGTTAACAGCTTCTGATGGTTCAAATGATGGAGTCATAGGAGAAATATCTCCCACCATGTAAAAGTGTTCTCCGGCATATTTGAGGAAGCGAAGGAGAAGATCCTACTTTACAGGCCCTTCCTTCCTTCCCTCTCTGCCTCCTGACTCCAGGAGCACAGCAGCTCTTGGGTTCTGCCAAATGGGCAAGGAATTAAACGCATGAGTAAAACCAACCTTTTCTATTCAAGTTGTTAGTTTTCTGATGTGTTTGGTCACTGTGATTAAAAGCTACCACATATGCTTGGTCATTTTTCATTTCGCTGTCATGTAAAGTACATTTCTGAAAGCTAAAATAACTATAGGAGGGTATTTTATATAGAGTGTCATGTGCTCTACAAATAGTGATAAATTAACTTCTTTCTTTCCTATCTGTCCTTCTTGTTTCTTTTGCTCTCTAATTATTTTGGTCAATATTTCAAAAATTATATTGAGTCAGAGTGGTGACAGTGAACATCCTTGTCTTACTCCTAGTTTTAGCGTTCCTATCTTTGACCATTTAGTTTTATGATAGCTATTGATTTTTTGCAGACGTATTTTATGAAATTGAGAGGAAGAATCTCAATTCCAATTTTCTTTAGGGTTTTATTGTAAATATTGTTGCGTCTTCTTAAATGTTTTTCCCCTATGTCTATTGAGAAGATCATGTTAATTTTGTCCTTGTGCTGTTCATATGACATATGCCATTTATTGACTCCTGTGTGTTGAATGATTCCCTTGGATGAATCCTATGTGGTTGTGGAATATGCTCATCTTTATGGTTTGCTGTATTCTGTTTACCAGTATCTTGCTGAGAATTTCTGTATCCATCTCCATTAATGAACTTTACCTGTAGTTCCCTCTTTTGGTTGGATCCTTTCTGGCTTTGGTATTAGACTTCAGCAAATGCTGGCAGGGCTTCTGGAGCAAAGAAACTTGTTCCAGCGTTAGTTAGAGGGCACTGGTACCGACGTGATAGAAGTCAACGTGAAGATTCTTCAAAAATAGAGGGCTAGAGCATCCATCTGATGCAGTTACTACATTTATTTTTTTTTTGAAAATTTAAAGCATAACATCACAGTGACATATGTACATATGTATGTTATAACATCATTGTTTATAATACATAAATTATGAAGCAATCCAAATGTCCATTAACAAAGAAGTGGGTAAAGATGTATTTTTCTAATATAACAGAGTATATTACTCAGCCATAAACATGCACACATGTGAGATACTTGTAGCTAAGTGGACACACTGGAGATGACAATCTTGAGTGAAACAAATCAGTCTACTCTTTGTAAATATTTCATTGTTTCCTACTTATTGACCTGAATTGTAATCCAGTGTTATCTGACGTTTTCCACTTTTCCGTGTTTTGAAGTAAACATGCACACTAACCATGTTTTGTCTCATTGCTGTGCGGCTTCTTCTGTCTTGTCTTTCAAATCTCACCTCAGCGTGACCTCCCCTATTGACAATTGTGCATGTTACTGTTTCATGTATTTGCTAACTGTCTGATCTAGTGAACTGCTAAAGACCATACACATTCATACAGTGCCTGACACGGAGACCCAAGCATGGATTTTTCAGGAATGAATGGATGAATGTTTTCAGATATCATCAAACTTTGCTTGATCTTGTTTGCCATCTTCCCTGTGTAATGTCACCTGCACAGACAAGATCACTAAGTTCTATTGATTTGAAATGTTAAACAACAGTTCACATTTCAAAAATTTAAGATGTCCAGATTTTAAGAATAAAAGCTAATGCTACAGAACCTCTTTATTTGTAGGACAATGTAGCTATATTTGTCAGCATTGTACTGTTCAAATTATTGGTTTAAGTACCTGCAGCCACTTAGCTGAATTGTGTTTTTCTTCAATGGAAATTTTTCTCTTCATTCAGAATGGCCAACTGCATGTGTATCTCTTCACTTAGGACTCTTAGCTTTGGTCACTTTCATCAATCCACTGCCATACTCAGCTCTAACTGTTTCTTTCTTTGCCTCGGTAGGCATTCATGCTTTCTATTAGAAGCCACCAATCTAAAACACTGGCAGACATGCTAGCAATTCAGGAGTAACATTTTAATATTTTGATAATATAGGACACTTAATAGAAAAAGTTATTTTGGGGTGAGTAAAAGTTGGAACTTTGAAGTCTGAAATGGAAAATAGCTTTTAAGCCAACATTCACATTTTTCTTGCCCCCAGGAGAAAAGAGCTCTGTCCTATCTTAAATTAATTCTGTGACACAATTTTTTATTAGGAATTTTAAGTTTGACTTTTCTAAGACAGGCTCTGAAGTTTGGTGATTATATGTCCCTAATCATGAAAGGAAATAAAAATATATTTCCACTAGATGTTTAATGTATTTTTCCATGATTTAAATGACAAAATTTTCCATATGATATAAAGAATATTATGCTGGATCACCAGATAACTGAATAACAGCAAAATTACTTAATTTGTAATTAGAATAACTGCTAAAAAAAACCTATCTTGTAAATAATTTAGAAAGTGATTCTTATTAGGTGGCGATATATAGTTGATCTCTAATAGATAAAAATATATACTTTCATTTTTAAATTTAGTAAATGGGGACTGAGAATATAGTTCAGCAGTACACCTGCATGGCAAGCACAAGGGCATGAGCTCAAGTCCTAGTACCACACCAATAAAATTAAACTTAGACAGTGCAGACTACAAAAGGTGCCACATGTGAGTTTACAATCTATAGAAATAAGACCCAATGTCACTCCATTCGTCCATATATTTTCATCCTCTAAAAGAAAATAATTCTTATCTTGAGTCATAAGTGTTAAATATTTGGAAAAGCATAGAGAAGAAATTTAAGGTCAAATAATTTCACCACACATGATGGTAATTAACATTCTGTCACTAATTTTTTGGTTTATGTTGAAGTTAATCTGTATAGGCACTTTTCAAACATTTGCAAAAGCACCACCAGAATATTATTGAGCAAGTTATAACTTAGTTCATGAAAGAAGGAAAGAGAAAGAGAGGCGTTTATGTCACTTATTTAATACCATTGGTCCATGCACTCCACATCTCCATATAAATTTTTCAGGAGAAGATTTCAGAAAGATTCAAGAGCCAATCATTTTAATGGTTCATATTGGTGAGGGTAGCAGTCTTTGCTTTTTCTTAATACATTTCTGATTTTCTAATATAAAATTTTCTAAATTACATTCTACAGAAGATGAATTTGTCAACAAATTAGTTTAGGTTATATTTTAATGTTGAGACACCTCTGGTTAAGCCTTTTTTTTTTTTTTTTTTTTTTTTTTTTTTTTTTTTTTTTTTTTTTTTTTTTTTTTTTTTTTTTTTTTTTTTTCCTTTTTTTTGCGCTACCAGGGATTGAATTCAGGACGTTGCACTTGCCAGGCAAACACTTATTCTACTGAGCTATGTCCCCAGCCCATCGTTTTCTTCTACAGCTATGAAAATGCACATAATTTTATGTGTCTTTAAATCCATGAGACAAACATACAGCAAGAATTTGGAAGAATCATTTATCAGTCCAACATATGGGCAATTTCATAAGTATAAACACAGCAACTCTATCCTTCCAAACATACATTTGTAGATTGAAAGGCATTTGATTGGTTCCACAAAGTGTAATAATCACAAAGCAGAGTAAACTTGAGTCCTTTGTGGAAAAGTGGACACATCTTGAGACCACAATGTCAGGGACAATAAAGCAGACATACACACCTCATATCATGTGCCTAGGAAGACCAGAACACATGTAAAGGCGTAAATAACAGATGACAGGAAACAGAAAGACACACCCTCTGCACAAGAGTAGAGGACCAAGAGAAGGAGGAAGAGGGGAGAGGGAACTGGAAATGGAAAAAATTGTCTGTGATCAAGTCCAAGTGCACCAAGTCCTACTGGAGAAAGTAATCATTATGTACTGCAAAGACATACTGGACCCAAAACTCGGCGACACAGTTCAAAGCTTCTGATAGAGTTTATCATGGATCTTATGCTATTTAGATGACTTGTCTTTCTGTCTCTCCTCCTCCTTGTCCACCACTCTCTTGCACCTCTTGAGTTTCCCTCTCCACCCCTTTCCTCCTCCTCTCTTGTAGTAGAAGCCAGAGGAGGATGAGTTGTAGAAGTCATGGGAACTTAACACAAATGCACTAAACTAGAACCCAGCTCTTGCCTTGGAGATGAGCTCCCACTACTCTGTCAGCCTCAGCTAGCTCTTGTAACTTTTATTTCTCAGTGTCTGACAGGGCTGGGATCATTCTAGGCACCTCCAGGCCCAGTTTCCTTCTGGTTACTCTTACCTGAAATGGGCCACATCTCATTCTGTGATCTATAAGAAAAATATACCTGTAATGGTGAATAGTTCTCATCAACTTGAGAGTTTAGAAATTTAAGAGACTTAGCAAGGAGCCAGGGTCCTGGCTTTGTGAACATCCTCACCCTGTTCAAGGGGCATGTACAGAGATAGCGTGAGTGTTGCACCCACCCTAGGCGTGTGTGCAGGGGCAGCCTGCTTACAGGGTGCAGGAGGGAAAGAGACTTGATGAACCCCTTTTGTTGTCCTCTGACCCTTGAACTGTGACCTCTCCCACACCACCCTGCCTTGGTGCCAGTTGATCATGGACTGAAACCTCCAAAAACTGTGAGCTAAATAAACCTTTCCTTTTTAATTTTGGATGTTGGCTATTTGGTTACAGCAGGGAGAAAAAAGTAACACAGCACCAATCTATTTATTGATCCAAAATTTGGACCTGTTGCTTCATTCCTTGTTGGTAGCATACAAACATTTTTATCCACTACACATAGTACAAATAATCAGTACTCCTTTCTTTGACCTCTACTGTGTAAGTATTTGATGTAGGATCCAACAGTAATAATCTACTTCCACAATGAAACAAAGAATCAAGAACATAAGTGAGGTACACGGAAGGTGCTGTTGGTACTCATCCAATAGAGTCCGAAGGCAGTGATCTAGGTGGATGTCCTGTTGGCAAGACGAAAAACTCCTTTGCTAACATGCAAAGTGTTTCCACATGTGAAATTTATTTAGTTCAAGAAAAATTATAAAATGTTTGATTGACTCTTCTATTGTATTTAATCGTGTTTGGTTACATTTATATTAAAGTAGTTTGGCTATAAGGCTTGGTGGCTTTAAAATTATTTGACTTTGATTATCAGTTTAATCCCTTAGATTTTTTAAATCTACATATATCATTTAGTCTTTTTATTACTTTATACATGTGAAGTGAAGATTTTTATATGGTGCAGTGTTGTTTTGGAGACAATGAGGAAAGATAGGTAGTTATTAAAGCAATAAAGGATTGCTTCTAAATTTTTAAAAATTTTATAGCATATAGAACCATTTCCCCATAAAACTTTATCCTTATGGAAAGCTTATTAAAAAGATAGTATGAAATTTACTTACATTAAACTGAAAATGAATGAGATGAGTTGAGTGAGATAATTAACAATAGAGAAATGTTACAGAACAAGTCTTCCAATTTCTCACTCAATGATGTTTCTGGCACAGTTATTTAAGTTAGTGGAAACAAAATGTCAGAGCAACAAAATTGAGACTTGCAGTGTGAAATTTAAGCTATTTTGAGATTCTGTATTTGGCTTAAACAAAATATGTAGAAGGAGTTCCAATACTACAGGAGCCTATGTGCTTTACTGTGTATGATTTGGTGTTGTTTCTCCTTAAGACTTAGCTGTAATCGTCTACAAAATATACTCAGATATGTGTCACAGAAAAATAATAGTGATATTCATCAATCTGAGGCAGCATAATGTGGCTAAAAATAACTTAGAAATATGTTCTGTTATTATCAGATATACTATTACATTCTATTACATTTATTTTATATGTAACATATGCAAATATAAGCATCTATAAATTTATTTATATATTTCAGTAGTTTTGCACAGGAATGTACTCTAAAATTAAACATTCTAATATGCAAAACATAGTCATTATTTTTAATATAGCAAAATATTTCTTGGGTATTTTCTTTAGATAAAATTTTGACTTAGAAAATGTTTTCACTAATTAGAAGTTCAAAAAATTAAACAAACTTTAAAAAGAGCGGAGGGGGCTGACATGATAGCACTAGTGTCTATGTGCCCGCCTGGGAAGTGCAAGAACCAAGGTTCAATCCTTGGTACTGCATGCCATGTTGGCCCTGGAACCTCAAATGTGTGGAGCCAACCACCAAAACTGGGTGTGGGGGCTCACTCCTGTAACCCCAGTGCTGGGGAGGCTGAGACAGGAGGAGTGCTACAAGTCCAAGCTGTGTAGTGAGACCCTATACCAAATACATAAACAAATGGTGTTTTAAAAAATTAAGAAAAATAATTATTAGGGTAAAATTCACATCCAAATGTGCACTTTTCTTTCCTTTTCCTTTTTTTAAACAGACATTTTTGATTGCAACATAAAAGCAGCCAATTTGTGGGATTTGCACTTACATAAGTTTTCACAATAGACAACACTGTGTCTGCATCCTGATAACTGAAATGAAAAGGATGTCTCTCTTTTTCTGAGACAGGTATACACACATACATATACATACATGTACACACATACAGAAAAAACACACTTACATACAAGAAAGAAAAGAGCTATCTAATAGGGCAATGCATATTGTTCTTTGAGTTTAGTGACTAAAGACACCCTGCTACGACAGGAAGAAGCACTGAAATGGCACAGAAGATTTGGATGCAGATTCATTCATGCTGATGGACTCTGATAAGAATCATCTCCAACTAGGGGGATGTGTAGTTTAGGAGTTGTGTGGGATAAGCAAGCAGGAGGTATGAGGCAAACATGGCTTGTCCTTTGGGGATTGGTGACACATTGTACATACTAGCGACCAGCTATGCATCACAGCCTTTTCTAGGAGACAAGCACAACCAGAACTGGAACAGGAACTGTTACCGGGGTAACTGAGGACCCGAAGTATAATACTGGGGAGGGGAAATTTTCTGTTACAAACAAACACATACACATGACTGATAGTTGGGTGTTTTATCTTTCCCTTCTCGTTAAATTCACTTGGAGTATGATAACCAACTACTTAAAATAAAAATGACATAAGTTTTTAAACCATAAGGAATCTGTGTACAAGCAACAACAACAACAAAAAGAAAAAAAAAAAGAAAATCTAACCTCTCTAGGAGCAAACCACACAAATAAGAGTATTTCAAATAAAATGTCAATATTTTCTATGCTAAACAAAGCATAGGAAATTATTTTGTTGGAACTAGAAGTTTAAAATCACTGACTATTCGGTGATGTTAAATGTTGCTCACCGTCATAAACTTAGGTAATTTGTTGTTTGCAGAAATTAAACTAGGCTATCGTAAAAGGTTATAAATATGAAGTAGCATTTATTTCATGTGGGGGCCAGCAGATGTCACTCTTGTTAAAACACTGGCTGAGTAATCTTTTGTGAAGGGCAATTGCCTGTTGGGGTGTGTGCAGAATTCCAAGGTTTCACCTCGTTCTCTTTCACCCTACCACCTACTTTACACGGAAGATGAAAGGGGCTCTACATTAAGTGTCAGCTTCCCTGTCGTTGGTTTCCAAGTAGTCTGGGCAGAGGAGAGTTTATGGTCAATGGTCATGTAAGCAAAACTACCAGAGCTCTCCAATTATTATGGAGATGTAAGCAGGCACAGAAAAAAAATGTTGCTGCAAGCTAAATCAAGCCTTAGCCCTTCTATAATCAGGTTGATGATTCATGTCACTTGTTCATCTTAGTTAATATTTAGGGTAGCTGACAAACTCTTAATCTGTGAAGTTAGGGATTCATGTGTGTGTGTGTGTGTGTGTGTGTGTGTGTGTGTGTGTGTGTGTGTGTGTGTTCTTTCAAGAAGTTAGAGTTTAGTAATTTAAGAAGCAATAAGGACTGTTAATTTACCACCTGTAAATTCTAGAGGCCAAAAAAAAAAAAAAAATTCTAGAGGCCCTAGTAATCTTAGAATGTAGTCTTTTTCAAAAAGTTCATAGTATTTAGCCATGGTATAAAATGCTACTATATGAAATGTTACCAAAAAGTAAAATAAAATAAATTGCATGCATAAAAATATCAGATTTATTACTATATTTGGTACATTAGTGGTCATAATGACCTAGTTTGAGTCAATCAGAAGTCTTGTTTAGATAAATCACTGTTATTATGAATCATTTTTCCATTAATGGGATTTCCACAACTTCTTTGGTTAAAATCACTAATAACTCTAAAGTCTCCAGAAAATGATTGGGTTCAAATAACAATTCAAGCAATTGTTAGGTTTGTGGAATAAAAGAAATTATCTAACTTCTCTCATCTGCAGTTGTTTTAGAACAATACCAATACCTTATATTAGCTGTACTGGTCAAATAATATAATATGACTAAAATAACCTTAAACTGATTTGTTATTTTAGAATTTCAAGAAACTTGGTATCATGATGAAGTCCATACGGTGGAACTCATGCTCCTTAATCCTTAACACTCATGGCCATGAGCTAGGAACCGCTTTTCTTGTCTTGGGCACCCCTTGAGGCAGGGAATTCATACCCTCTCTGGTTAACCTCCTTGTAGGACAGCCTCTTGCTATATAGTTTCACCCTGCGAACAAGCGATTTGTTGTCTACAGAACCAGTTGAGTAACTTGACCCTTGAGTCCAACAATACTATGTTTTACTTTTCCTCTCTCAACTACTAGATGGAAAAATCTTGATTCTTCTTGTAATTCCACCATCGCATTTGAGCACACCTGAATTGAACTACAAATCAAAATTTTAATTTTTAAAAAAAATTTTGTTGTAGCACCAGATCAATGTCTCAGTAAGTCTTCAAGTCTCCTACTCTGGGCTCAAATTTGTGATATTCTTGCCTCTGTCACTCAGATGGTTGTGGTTTAAGGAATTGTTCTGTTTCCCATTAGCGCAGTAACCTCACTGAAGTCATATTTGTGTATTTTCCATGTAATTATTTTTCCATGAATTAATAACAGTCTAATAATATTAATTAGAATCATCTGAACGTTAGACAGAAATGAATGTTGCTCAGACGTGCATATTTCCTTTCCAGTAGCACCACTTCATTGTATTTGCCATTTCTGGTTGTAGTTTGTAAGTTTATGCTTGCATAACATCTCTGAATTTTTGTCTTATTTTCTGTCTTTTGCTCAGTTTTCCTTGCAAAGGAATGGTAAGCTTAATACTTTGTTCATGAAAATTGTAAATTATTTTCTTTCTCTGAGTAATGTTAATACATTAAATCCTTCCATCTGCACTTGAATTCTATACATGATTCTGTAAATATCTTGCTTTTTCCTATTTTTCTTTGTGATTCAAATTCCCTCTACAGAGACACACAAGGATCGTATTTTTGTGTCTATACCTTATCAGTTTTTGTACCTCGCATATTTTTCTACAAAGTAACATTAGTCCTCCAAGTCTCCCATGTGAGGTTTTGCTAATAAATAAAAGCACAATATTCCTTGTAATAATCCTTTATTCTGATAGTATCTCATTCTTTCACCAAGTCCTACTGTGTTGCCAAGAAAAGCAATGTTGCCTTTCTTACCATGCCTGAGATTTCAGGATAATATTTCAAGTAATAAACACCTCTTTTTTTTCTCTAACTTATCAAGCATTGCACCTATGTTTTCTACTGGTGTTCTCATAGTTTTGGATTCATTTACCAATTGTTATACATTAAAATTAATTTTAGTACAATTTAAAGCAATGTTTTATGTATTTGGTAGAGATCCATAGGTGTACAGGGTCTCACTATGTTATTGGACTCAGAGTGACTCTCCAATTTTCACCTCACAAGTGCTGGGATGAGAAATGTATGCCACCATGTCCAGTCTCTGTCCCCTTCTCAGGGCACCCCATGGGCAGGGCTGGCGTGGCACACCAGGAATCAAATCCCAGTCCTTGCACCTGCCTAAGTAGGCTCTTCAGTCCACTGAACTATCAGGCCAGCCCTTCAAACAGATACAGCTATTCATAAAATATTCAATTGCTACAACTCAATTAACACCAAATAACTTTTTGGACAATTATTTCAGATATTTTGTACTCATATGATGATAATATTTATGGAATAAAAGGCAATCTTACTTCTTCATTTCTACAGTGCAAGCATTTTTCTTAAGACAGCACAATGGCTCCAATACTCCTTATGTAGAGCTGGACGCTACTGGAAATGATTTAGAGACGGAGCACCTCTTCATTGAGCAGTGTGTTTGGTGTAATGGCTGTATGTTTTCATCAGTGGTCTTCCTGGATTTAGCCAAGTGACTATTTTTAAGCTTCGGAGAGCAATTTCTATCCTTGGGTTGTACTGAATTCTTCCAGAACATTAAGAAGTTCATTATACTATCATTCTTCCACTATTATGAAATTATTACCTGGATTCCTAATTTGAAAACACATTTCATTCCTGAGATGATGCCAGCAAGCAAGTGGAGTACAGCACAAGGAGGAGAAGCAGCAGCTGGCGATGGACCATGATGAACACTTGTGTACATAGCCAGTTTTCGTTTTGTAGACTTCTCCATGCTACCCTAAGAATGTCCCATGATATTCCTTGTATTCCAGGCTTGTTTCATAACTTATTGCTGAAACTTTTGTTTGTGAGCCACGGGATTTTTTGGTTTATACTTAGGTATATTTTTGCTTAGCATAGAACTTTAGCTTGCTTTGTTCCTGGAATTTTATTTATTTATTATTTTTATCACATTTAATAAGAAATAACAATGTAACAGCTTCAAAACATGTTAATGATACATTTCCAAAATTCGATACAATACATACTGTTGTCCTTCTATTAGTTATATGGAGCACAGAGTGTAGATGTTATAATTTTTCTAATCATTATTAGTACAAATTTGCTTTTTCTCATTGAACTAAGAGAAAATAGTTGTATATATAGTCCAATGTTCAATAATCGCAGTGGATTATTGGTAAACCTGGAAATGATGGAAGCTGTTGATTTAAACCTTATATAGCTCAGCATTCTAATCTATCTTTCTGTTTTATGCCTTATGGTTACATTTTTCTGCTGGGTGGTTGAGGGCAAGTTTAAGCATGACCTGTATAGCAAAACATGTAACGTTTTATCTCCCAAGGTCAGTCAAACACCCTCAGGATTTACTTAGATTTCTAAATATGTAAAATTATGTAACTGCTTTTTACACATTCTGTAGAGATTTATTAGAATATCAATGATTGATAGAAAATGCCAGTTCCAAATTAAGTCTAAGATGCTTAATACTCATAAAGTCAGAATGTTCCTGAAATTTTAAAGATGCCATTGCTTTGTCTTCTAGCTTCAGGGGATAATTATAAAAAGTCGGCACACACAGTTACCTGTATGTCTTAGTCACTGCTCTCATTGCTGGGACAAATACTTGACACCCAAATGAAGGCAGGAAAGGTTTATTTTCGCTCAAATTTAATGGCGATTTCAGTCCGTACTTGGCTGGCTCCAAGGCAGAGAGGCACATGGCAGAGAGCAGCAGTGCATGGAGGTGGGACAGCAACAATGGCAACAGAGACAACAGGAACAGAGAGAAGTCTGTCTCTGGGTTTCTCTTAGGTTACATTCAGGCTCTCCGCCTTAGCCTATCTGCCTCAGGCCACACCCATAATCCCAGAAGTATTCAGAATAATCCCCGTGGGTCATGAGTTAGTCTCAAACTCTAGAAGTTCCCACTCATTACTGCATGAGGCTTTGGAGGGACAAGGAGTCACAAATCATAATACTGTGTTATTCTGTAAGAGACTTATCTGACCATAATCAATGGTTTTCTCTTATTAGTAATTATTCTTTACTTAACTTTTGAATGAGTTGTTAAAGTTCCGATTGATTTTGCTTTCTTTTCCTTTGCATATCCCATGGCACTGCATTCTAAAAATTTGGGAATTTCTCTACTCTTACTTTTTCAAAATCTTGCTCTTCCTTTTCCCATGACTGCTATGCCATGAGTTAGAGTGACTATAAATATGTAAGATCCTCTTCTTAATTTCTTCTTTCACATTTTTCTGTCTCCTATTTTATATTTTTATTGTATTAATGTTAGTGAATTTTTCTCCTTAGCATATAATCTGTTATCAATTGTTATTGACTTTAAAAGCATTCATAATGAAATAGAACTACTTTTCATCTCAGCAGTTCCGGTATATAGGTTTTAAAATGTCATTTTATTTTTTTTTTAATTCCTGGAGTATTTGAGCATACTCTGCACAGAGATTCTGTGCACCTTGTCTTTTTCTTGGATTTTTCCTTCCTCAGTCTGTTTCTGTTTGTGTTTCCCCTTGATTTTTTATCTTATTTCCCCGCTCCTTTTCATACCTACCAAAATTTAGTATCAGTGATCCATGTTTGCTATCCTGCTAAAGTAGTAAGATTGATTCAACAGGCTATCGCTGAGACAGTATTTTATGCTTTAAATTTCATTACAGTAGATAATGTGTACCTTGACTCTAATGTTCATTAAAAATAACTAATAAGTCAAAATCTTACCAGTCCAATTATTTGACTACAGAATGACCAAAAAATTGTATAGTTTTATTCATTTTCATGAGATAATATTATGGCTGTGGCTAGCGTCCCCCACAGACTCTGACAGCTACAGGTGGAGCTTTGGCAGGGGTGGCTGAATCTGAAGTGTGTGATAGATTCATGCTGCAATGCTGGGATTAAGAGTACTAGGATAAAGGGTGGTAGGATTAAGCATGGTAGGATGAAGAGTGGAAGATTATTAAATCAGTCCTCTGACTGGTTTGGTACCACTGCATCTGGATAGCTTCTCTTTCTCTCAGAGAGAGAAAGGCGCTTGCCATCTGCCTGTGTACTTTGCTACCCACTGCCCACCCACTATTCCTCCTCTCCTGTCTGCCCTGTCACCCTGTCTCAGAGCCAGCTTGCTACACACGGAAACTTTTGCAACCTTGGAGCTGCATGAACCATGCCAACCTTAATATTGGGCATGGAGTATTTTGACTCTCCAACAACAACAAAATAAATAAATAACTGAGTCATATAACATATCAGGACATCAAAAATTATCAAATTTATTCAGCACAAGAACAAAGTGATTCAGCAAAGTAGAACAATAACTATGCAAACAGCGCTGGCCCCACTCTCGAGCGCACTGAGCTAGTGATGGAGAGAGACCAGGCGTGGTGCCTGTAATCCTAGCACTCGGGAGGTACACGCAGGAGGATCGCTATGAGGCAGTAGTGAGACCCTGTACAAAAAAGAAGAAAAGAAAAAAGAAAAAGATGAAAAAAAAAAAAAAAACAGTGAGGGAACAACGCACAGGTTAGCTGAAGTGGCTCGAGCAATTTACTCAGCTCTACATTCAGGAGGTTCGTTCTCTGCCACTTTTGGAGACCAATGACTTTATCCTGCTGTGAGCTCCAAACTTTGGCTCCTATACCTGTTCCATGACCATTTCCACTGCCAATTTTCTGGCCCTTTAGAATTTCCTGCTGTGCACCTTCATACTGGTGCTCTGCACTTGTGTTCAGACTAACTGATAATTCCCATCCTTGCTTTGTAGGCCACTGTGTCTATTTTTTTTGTCCTGTGTTCTACTCCTTGTTACAATGTCCACAAAATTATAGTTAGCTTGACACCTGAAAATCTAGAAAATTCTCCCCAATGTAGAAAGACTACTTGAGTTTTTCTAGAATGGTGTGTGTGGGGTCCTTCATAAAATATGCTTTAGAAATTTTCCTTGCAGAAATCTCGGGAGGTATTTAAGCTCTATTTATGATAAAACATTCTTTTCTTTTTATTTTTTTAAATATATTTGGTTGTTGCAGGGTTTCACTGTGCAGCTCAGGCTCATGGTGATCCTCCTGCTTTCAGCCTTCCCAGCTCTGGGATTACAAGTGGATACACCTGGACTCCAGTCAGCTTAGCTCACCCTGGGGCAGCGACTGGCAAGGGATGTGGTGCCAGGGATGGAACTGCAGTCCCTGAGCTTGCCTAAGCTTGCCAAAGCTGGTCCATTAGTCTGCCAAACTGTCTCACTGACCCCAACGTTCCTAAAATATCTGCTTCTCCCTGACAGGAAGAGCTGTCATATACACTTTGTACTGCTCTCTAGCTGTTTTATACAGTAGAATAAATTATAGTCATCTTCGTGTGTAATAATAATAACAAAATAATAATTTTACTCCTTGCTGCCTAACTACATGATGCTCTGAAGGCAAACATGCCTCACTGCTCTCGTGTTTAGCATGTTTTACAGGGCTGAGGAAGCCTCATGCAGAGAAGACAAAATGTGACCCCTGGTGCCCAATAAAATAAAGATCAAGAGCACAGCCTGTGGGCCACACAGGAAAATGCACACCTGTTGCTTCTGCTAAGCATGATTCCATGTCTTGGATACTTTTTTAGCCACACAGTACAAATATCCAATTCCATTCAAATTGGCCCTTGTGTCCTCCCTAACGTGCCCACCCCTGGAAGCTCAGCTGTGCATGGAGGGGATTTATCTTATATATTCACTGGGAATCAGTTTGCTTACATCTTCCATATTTGTTCAATACATCCTTCCCTAGTAGCAGTCCACACTGGGTCTAAGATGGATACATCCTCTCTGAGCCTAGACAAAGGAGGGCCTCTCTTCTTTCTGAACAAGTATGAACGACGAGCAATCATTACTGAACACTTTAATCGAAAATGAACCACCACGTGCCCAAACCCAGGAGAGAGCTGTTTCTCTGGCAACCTGGTCATTGTCCTGAAGTAGGGAGCATTCTTCATGTGAAACTTAGAAATATAACTAATAATTGTCCTTTGAATGAACCCAAGTCAGCAGGCTGTGCAGGCAAAGTGCATTGCTTTGTGAAGGTGTGAGCAGGAGCCAACCAGCCAGCTCACCCTCCATATCAGTTTTCTCATTTAGCACTGTCTTAATTTAAGTAACTCCTATGAAGACAGACACAAATGTCTAAGAAAATTGCATTTCCTGTAATGCCAATGCAAAGAGAATGCTTTAAGGGAACACAATAATTTTACTTTTGTTATATACATAAGATGAACTTGATTACTTTCATAAGAAGTTATAGTAGGGCTAACCAGATAGCTCAGTGGGTTAAAGCAGACTGAGGTTCACAGGCATCCCATGCCTGTCCTGCCCCTGGAGTGCACTGAGACAGCAACTGAGACTGGGTGTGGTGGCATGTGCCTGTAATCTCAGCACTTGAGAGGCTGAACACAGGAGGATCACTACGGGTCCAACCTGTGTGTTGAGACCTTGTAGACCTGTAGACTGCCCTAAACACAGAAGAAAAAAAAAAGAGAAGTTGTAGTACAAATTACCTATGGTAAAACTTATTATTGACTCACTGTTATTTCTATTTATATATAAGTCTATTCACATTATATAGCACGTATTAATGAACGTGCAAAAATACCTATCTATGCACTAGTATATTTCACCTAAATAAACAGACTGACATTTTAGTTTGTACTGATTTACCATCAGTTCATTATACATTTTACTCTCAAATATTGGATAAGAAAGATGTAGAAGCAAAATAATATTATCAAAGTAGTACTTTAATTAAAAAATATATTTACCTAATAGAAATCTTTACTTGGATAGAAACATTATATATATGTTATTTTATAAATGAGAGATTAAAGTATAAGAACACAGTTACTTTCACTAGTTGGATAAGCAGATTTATGCTAGGGAATACTATTTTGACCATTTGGGTAACAACAACTATAAAGAATATGCAAAAAAAAAAAAAACCCACGAAAGTTCCAAGTTTAAGGAATAATTAATTTGATTTGAATTTGTAATATATCAAAGATTGGTTGTGCCTGCAATCTGCCCAACATTGAAGAAAACACTGTAATTTATGTTTCTTTAAGAAATCAGAGTTGAAAGATAACTTTGGAGCAACCCTGGCTCAGAAGGAGCAGTGGAATGCTACCTTCAACATAAGGAACAGTGTGAGATGGCTGACCCAAGAGAGGTGTTGAAATATTTCAGAACATCTTTGCTAAAAAAAATCCTTGAATCTCAAATTCTTTATGAAGAATGAATCAAGCAGATAACATGAGAGAAAGAGAATCAGACAGAGAAGCAGTTTGTCATTTGACTGGCAAATACATTTTACATGAGGACACATATTTATAATTATAAGGATTGCTACTTTGATATCAGCATATGAGGGTAAATAATAACTTACTTAATATCAACATTTTTATTAATCAATACATTTTTTCAGTTCTGGGGATTGAACTCACAAACTGGTGCTTGCCAGGCAGGCACTAAAGCCACAGAGCCATCTCTCCATCCCTAATATCAACATTTTGTAAGGCCCCCAAATTAGGGTTAACCTGTTATGCTTACATGTATAAATACAAGTCCTATAAAGGAGTAATAAATTTCATTGAGTTATATGCTATTACATGGAAAGTTGTTTATACGTTCAGGTCAAAAGTACTATTCATCAATTTTTGATTTAATATAAAATAGTTAATGTTAATTACATAGAGTGTTCATTTTAATAAATGTTTTATTATGTGTGATTTTAGTCATTGTGTATTAATGTGAAAGCATCTTTTCTTCTTGTATTATATATTTAGTGCAGGGTCTACAGGGTCTCACTACATAGAAGGTATGCATACGGATCCTCCTGTTTTCAGTCTCCCAAGGGCTGGGATTACAGGTGGGTGCCACCGTTCTCATTCTCCATCTCAGCAGGCCCTGGGAGCGGGGCCAGCATGGCACTCTGGGGATTGAATCTCCCCAGAACCTGCTTCTGCCCAAGCTTGCACTTCAGTCAGCTTAACTATCTGGCCAGCCCTAAAGGAAGGTTACTTTTAAAATAAGAACTATTTGGTCACAGAAAGGAAGAGACAAATTAACCCTAATCTAAATATGGTAGCCTAATATTTAGTAGTCATGTCAAAAGACAGATTTGATGAATACAAATATCATATGTCATACAATGATCTCTGTTGTTTTTCAGAGTAATGTTGGGCCGGGAGATAGCTTGGTAGCATAAGCACCAGCCTGGCAAGCACAAAGTCCTAAATTTGATCCTTGGTGCCCTCTCCCCCAAAAAGGTCAGGCATGAGGTGTAGGCTTGTAAACTCACCATTCTGGAGACTGAGGTAACAGGATCATTGGAAAGTTGAAGTGTTTGGAGACATAGCTCAATAGAATAAGCACTTGCCTGGGAAGTACAGGGTCCTGAGTTCAACCCTGATATGATACTGGAAAAAAATAGAAGACTTGAAGAGCACCATGGGCTACAAAGTGAGCTCAAGGTCAGCAAGTACTTCATAATGACACTCAGTCTCTAAATAAATAAACAAACAAACAAAATTGATGCAAGATTTTGAGAGAACATAAATATGAACACTCTTTGCAATGTACTGAATCTTATTTTCATTCTAGAAAAGTGACCAAGTGGCAAAGGAAACACAATAATTACTCTTATGTTGATAATAATCATTATTATTATGGCTTTTTTAATGATGAGAGGTCACAGAAAATTAAAACAAGGTTGTAGAAAAATTGGAGGTATTTCATATATCAATTTAAAATAAAGAGATTTTGTTAGAACCAAAGCAATTCATTGATGTTGGATACCTTTAGAAAGCAAATCATATATGCTATGGTGATTGACAGAACAGGACTTTCTCTTGTACTTAAGTCTTCCCAAAACTTAGTCAGTAGCTTCTTGTTGAATATTTTCTCTGTCCAGTTAAATTATAGTAGAATAAATTTTCATTTTGTTGTTGTTTTCAAAGACCTAACAGGTTAGAAAACTAGAGCGAAATAGCTGGGATGCTTTTAAATACAGTATAACTAGCTCTGTTCTTCAGCATTTTAAATATTTCCTAATCAACAAAGCCGGTAACATCTAGCATGTAGACATTTATCACAATTAACTAAAAACAAAGTCAGAGGCATTGAGCTTCGCAGTGCAGGCATCGGGGCACCTGGTCTCCAGCCACGCTACATTCTGAAACATGTGCTAATAATACCTTTCATTTAGCTAAAGAGAAAATCAACTCTGAGCCCCGCAGAGCCAAATGTGTGTAATGCCCAGAGAGTTCTTCTCTGTTTGTAAGATTATCTTATCACACTCACTCTGAACTCTTTCCCCTAAGTAGAGAAATAAAACTTGAGCAAGCCATAGAGAGCCATTACCCTCCTCTCCCTCCTGTTTCATCAAGCTTGCCTTTTGTAGTTTGGGCATCTAGCCAGAACCCTCCGTCTATTACCGATTATGCTTCTCCCCTTTATAACACTGTAAATCAGGCTTTTAAAGTGAGGCACATTATTGTTATACCATTCAAAGTTGCTGCTGAGGGCAAGCAGAGTCCATCACTTTAGGAGTATTGATGGTAAGAGACAGAAAGGAACCCAGCCCAGCTTAAGAAGTGGATTTATTAGGACTGAAGCTTACCTTTCTCAGGACTAATGGCAACGACTGCAGCATGAGTCCCAGAGTCACAGGACGGGAAGGCAGAAATACGGCCTATGTCTATCGAAAAGAACAACTTTATTAACATGGCACTGCTGTCAGAGAGAAAAGCAGCTCCCCCGCCATGCTCCTGCTAGATCTGCCTTTCAAGCAAGCCTGACTGAGGCTGACAAGTGTCTGTTATGTGGCTCACAACCACTTGGCAGGTCACGTTGAGCAGAGTGTATAGACTGCCGCGATAGGGTCCATGCCGGTGAATGTTCCAGAGTTCTGAGTTTGACTTTCCTGGAATTCTAAGCACTTGTGGAAAGATGAGCAGGTGCAGAGCAGTAGTGCTTGATAGGAAAGCTAAAGTTGTCTTTTTTTCTGTCATGACATTTATTGAAAGCTATGTCGGAGATTTCACCATTGATCAACACCAGCTACAGAGCCAAATAATGTGAAGTTGGAACCCAAATTAATTGCTTCGGAGTGGTGGTCATGAGGAGTTTTTCCGCCTCTGGAGTTGAGATGTGAGAGTGAAACAGACAACATTCGGCAAGGTTTTATTTCGGGAATGACAAACTTGAAGTGTTCTATTAGCTACTGTTCTAACATTTGGTAGCACTACAACCATCACCACTAACTTCATTATCTATGCACCGTGGAATGATCTAGAAATTCATGTAAAAGATTAAATCATGAATAATATGACAGTGATGGATTTAAAAAAAACAGATTTTTTATAGTAATGGACACAAATAAATAAAATGCATGCTATAGACTTATATGAATGTCTGGATATCTAGAAATCAGAAAATTTTGTCTTGTAAGATCTGCTGAGATCCAAGTGCTGGGGAATATATTCTAGGAGGCCATGTAGGGAATATGTAAGATACTTAGCAATGTACATTTATAATTTGCCTTCTTTGTAAATTTTATTTTCTTATTTGTACATGTTTCTCATATGTAATAATAACTTTCTTCTGGACAATTTGTACCCGTACATAACAAATCTTAATTTTCTTTTTATTTTCGTCCTCCTTTCCCCCTTTAAGCCCTTCTTCCCATTTACAAAAGCTTTGCTTCCATTTTTCCTTCCATTGTTTCCATCCAAAATCCCTTTCTCTCCCTCCCCCTCCCCTCCCATGCCCCCCTTTGCTCTGGTTCTTCCATTCCCCATGTCTGCCCACCCTTTGGTTCCTTATTGACCCTTTGAACTTCTCAAACAAGAGAAAAAATGCAATATTTAAGCATGTGTTTGTTTCACCAATCAGAAGAAAATATCTTAAGTTAGGGTAGGCCAAAGACTTGGCAAATTAAAGCACCTGCAAGTGAGTACAGGGGCCAGGGGTTTGATCTCCAGGCCTGTTGTGCTGGCCCTGTCCCCAGGACATGCTGAGATGGCAGTTAAGGCTGTGTGGTGGTATACTCCTGTAATCCCAGCTCTTGGGAGGCTGTAAACAGACTGATCACTATGAGTCCAATCTAGTAGTGAGACCCTGAACACCCTATCCTTGTGGATCCTTCCCTTCCCTAAAATACAAAAGAAAAAATAGAACTGTGTTAAGTTTATCCATCTTCTAGCAGCATGCTACTGAACTGTGTATCAAGGCTACATTGTCTTTATCTCTTCATCTATTGAGGGTGTACAGGGAATCTTCCAAGTTTTAGCCATGACACACTGTGTCACTATGACTGATATAGTATGTGTGTGTCACTGTGACCGGATGCTTTTAACTCATTTGGGAAGATACCTAGAAGAACAATGAATACCTGGGTCAAAGGAGCTACTTTCTTTCTCTCTCTCTCTCTCTCTCTCTCTCTCTCTCTTTCAGACAGAGTCTCGCTATGCACTTCAGGCTGGCCTTGAACTCACCTCCGTAGCCTAGGCTGGTCTCAAACTCACATCGATCCTCATGTCTCAGCCTCCCAAGGGCTGGAGTACAGGCATGTGCCATCATGCCCAGCAGGAACCTCTTTCTTATTGTACCTTATTTATGGGCAAATGGTAATGAAGTTTCCAGTTATTAATTTGGTAAATGGAATCTAGGAAATGGCTCTCTGGTTCAGAGCTACACTTTCACTTCTACAGATATAGACTGAGTAAGGGATTAACTTCTCAAAACCCATTCTTCCATATTATGAAAATGATAACAATACAGATTGGTTATAAACCACATGTATTTTGTGCCCTGAAATTCAGGAAAAGGGTGTCGACATTATAGGAAAAGAGCATTCGTGGAGGTTCCAGCAGGGGACAGCAGCTGATCTTAGTCTTTTACAGAAGAAAGCACGTTCCTCCACCAGGAAGGACTTTCTTTACTACTAAGTGTGTGGTTTTAGGAAGGATGAACAGGACTATGAGGGGACTGTCTCACTGGCCAGCCAGGGCAGCTGAGGCAGCCTGAAGATCACAGCGCCATCAGGGCCTCTAGGCAGGTTGACCACACACACACACATACACATACACACTAAAGTAAGTAAACGGGAAATTTAAAAATTTTAAAAGCCCTTACAGGAAACAGCACACTGTCATGAATTCACTTCCTTTAAGGGCTTACCTTTGTTTAAATACATTTAATTAGTCACTGATCTCACTTTCTGGAAAGTTCTGGAAGTCTTTGTTGTCTTTTCTAGTTGTAGTTAAAACAGAAATCCTGGGCCTGGCAGGATGGCTCAGTGGTCTAAAGCGCCTGCTTAGGAAAGCTTGAGCAACTTCAGGGACCACGGTTCGATCCTCGGCACCACATGCTGTGCCAGCCCTGACCTCAGGGCAGGCTGAACCAGCCATAAAAATAAATAAATAAACAAACATAAGTTCTAAAACAAGAAAAAAAAAATTAAAAAAAA
>PVJA010035028.1:0-2500 GCA_004027025.1 Myocastor coypus
GCTGACTCAGCCTGCCTTGAAAGTGGGGTTGGTGCTGCATGTGATGCTGGAGATCGAACTGAGGGACCCTGCACTTGCCTAAGCTGGTGCTTTAGACCACTGAGCTATCTCTCCAGCCAACCTGTTTTCTTTCTTTCTTTTTGTTTTTTTTGTGGGGTAGGTTCCCACTATGTAGTTCAGACAGACTTTGAATTTACTGTGTACCCTTGGCTGTCCTTAATCTTGGTGATCTTCTTGCATCAGCCTCTTGAATACTAGGCTTACAGGCATGTACCACCACACCTGGCATATGTCTTGTGTTGCTCAAAAAAGGATTCAAGATTTTATTTCTGGGAAAGATGTACAATATTACTTATTCTCAGCCACTTTATGTCACTGTCTTCCAGGGATCAGTTAATAAAGTTTGTAAATAACATGCTATTACTAAAATTAACTTATGTTTCTTTTCTTATATGTAAAATACTGAATTTCTGTTTTCATTTTTAAAATTATTTAAGAATAAATTTTTGCTTTGTTTTTTCTTTAGAGACAGGGTCTTGCTAAATTCTTCGAACTGGTGTTGAACTCACTGTGATCCTCTTGCCTCAATCTCCTGAGTGGTGGTATTATGGCATCTGCCACCATCCCCACTAATATTTTAAAAATTGAATTTAAATTAATAAAATAATTTTCACAGAAATATGAAGGTAAAACCTGTTGACACAAGTAAAAAATGAAAGAAAATTTTAGCCATATTTGTTCCTTTTTAAAAAAATTTTATTTATTTATTTTTTTCTTGTTTCAGAACCTTTATTTGTTTATTCACCCATTTTTATGGCCGGCTCAGCCTGCCCAGAGGGCAGGACTGGCGCAGCATATGGTGCCAGGGATCGAACCGCAGTCCCTGAAGCCTCCCAAGCTTTCCCATGCAGGCGCTTTAGACCACTGAGCCATCCTGCCAGGCCCCTAGCCATATTTGTTTCTGTTGGCATGTAACACATAGCCCCTAGCTTAGCTTGGGACTCAAGCCAGCACATATTTTATAATTTCTGTGGGTTAGTATTTAAGCCCTGCTTAGAGCAGACAGTTGTTCTCAGTTTCTAGTCATCACTGTTTGGCCTTTATAGCTATTGAGCTAGCTCACATGTAGCAGTTTAGTTATACAAACCCAGTAGGATGTGCTTTCCTGACCGCTATAATGGAAACTTCCTTAACATATTTACCAAGTTTATAAGTTCCGTTCACACACAACAGTGCAGGATAATTTGGAGGGAGGGTTAACAGGGTTTGTGCCACTAGGGGAGAGAAATATTGGGGGGAGTATTAAGGGTTTCACATAGCAAAGTCATTAAATTAAAACTGATTAGCATGTTGTAGTAACTTCCAATATTTTTTGTGTAGTGTATTTTTGTAAGAACTATTTCACCATGATACTTTGCAATTTTCATACTGTCATTTATAAATAGTCATGTCATTTGTAACTATTCAAAGCATCTATAGTGTAGAACGCAAAAGGCTTTAGTAAAAGCAGTGGAAATGATAATAATCATTCTTTTAGTGGGGCCAGGGAGATAGCTCCGTAGCACAAGTGCCTGTCTGGCAAGTGCAAGGTCGTGAGTTTGAACCCTGGTCCCACCAAAAAACAAAAAACAAAACAAAACAAAAATCATTCTTTTAGCAATGTAAGCGTATTTTAATATGCTTAAATGCCATTAATCTATATTCTTTACATAAATAGAAATAATAAATTATAGTAAGTTATGTAAAGAATATACATTAATTCTTGGATATGCATTAATTCTTGTCTTTACATTAGCCTTACTATAAAATAATTGTATCTGTTTAAGAGAATAAAACAAATTTCTTAGGGAAAATAGGATAATTATATATAATTATATGTATTAAATATATATTATAATTAAGTTTTCATTTTTTAATCTACTTGTCTTTTTAAATTGAGTTTTGGAAGTACTCTATAATCTGGTTATTAACCTCTTTTTTTAGGTTATGATTAACAAATTTTTTACACATTGCACATTTAGAAATTTTAAATCTTTAAATATTTATTGCCTATCCCTTTCTACTTTGAGAATTCTAATTATATGAATATGTTTCTTGATTTTGGCACAGAGTGAACTATTATACGACTGATCTGTAAATTCTTTCATTTTTATCTTACACAATTTGTTATATATACTTCACAAACATATCATGGAAAGTAAATATTTTCCAGTTGTACAAACTAAGAATATTCTATTATCTCCAGATGTAGCATATAGAAAATAACAAAGGCCATAACCCAGAAGGCAAGAGAATTTGCTGTATGGATGAAGAATAAAGAGCTTGCAAAATGGTAGTTTTGCAGGACTGTGTATTAGATCAACTCATTTAAAAAGTCATTGAAGATTTCTACAAAGCAGTATCATTCTTGGGCTGGGGAGATAGCTCAGTAGAATAAGTGCTTGCCTGGCAAGCACAAGATCCTGAGTTCAATCCCTGGTACCGCCAAAAAAAAAGGAGA
>PVJA010035028.1:5000-22132 GCA_004027025.1 Myocastor coypus
ACACCCTCTTTGTTGGGCATTTCCAGGGTTATAGTGCGATTTATTTAATATTGCTCAAATTGGGAAAGACATCAAACTTTGTAAAATTTTTGCTTGAAATAGTAAACACAAAATACATCAAGATGCTAAATTTGCATAAGGAGACTCAGTCCATGGTAGAACACGAAAGTACTCTCTAGAAAGTGAAAGTATATTGTTTATCAAAAATAAGGGTTGGGGAGAAAGCTCAGTAGAATAAGCTCTTGCTTGGCAAGCAGAAGGACCTGAGTTTAATCTCTGGTTCTGCAAAAATAACTAAACCAAACCAAAAAAAAAAAAAAAAACAAAAACAAACCAAAAAACCATGGATCTGTAGGATTGAGAATGTTGCTTAAACTCCGAGACAGAATCACTTTAAGTTTGGTTGAAACATACTTTGCCCAGACACTGTTATTCTACAAAGGGCAGAGCTTAGTGCTTTGTGTAGAAGTAATATGGCCTTCTGTAACCTTTTGTCTTTATAGCAAACTACATGAGGCAGGCTATGTCGGAAGAAAAGTTTATTTAACTTACAGTTTTGGAAGTTAAAGGGTAAGGTGCCTGCATGTGTTTAGCTTTTTTTTTTTTTTTTTTGAGATAGTATGTAGCTCAGTTTGGTCTCAAACTCACAGTGATCCTTCATTTAGCCTCCCATGTGCTATGGCTACAAGTGTGCACCACTGTACCTAGCCCTGCATGATCTATGATCTTAGTTCTGATGAGGAACCTTTTGACTCTGTCACGTTATGTTGAATGGCTTTTTTTTTTTTTTTTTGGTGGTACCAGGTATCGAACTCAGGACCTTGCACCGGCAAGTACTTATTCCACTGAGCGATCTCCCCATCCCTGAATGGCATTTTGTAGAGCAAGTGGTCACATGATGAGACATGAAGCCAGAAAGCTGAGTAGGGTCGGGCTAAGGTTTAAATAATAAACTTTATTATTTATTTGGGAGGACTACCAGGGCAAAGTCTTTATTAGCATTTTTAGCTTTTTATGTACTGTTCCCATTGATAGTGATTTTGAGACTTATCTTTTTTTTTTTTTTTACCACTGACAGTATTTGTGTCACTTATCTCTTGGTTTTAATTGCATATTTTCAACTGGTTATTTATCACTTTTGTTGGTATTTACAACTTTTGAGGATTCACTAGCAAAAATCATTTTTAGGGTTCATGTTATGATCATAGATGATTGTAAAACTTCCTTTTAATATTTGTTGCACTTTTATGCCTTTATACATCTATGATTGAAATATACTTGGATATGTTTGTGCCCTTATGGAACAGTGAATATTGTGTTCTAGTGTTTATTTATTTATTTTTTGTCTTTTTGAGACAGGGTCTCGCTATGCAGTTGAGGCTGGCCTTGAGCTCACTTTTGTAGCCCAGGCTGGTCTCGAACTTGCACTGATCCTCCTGCCTCAAGTGTTTATTTTTTCTAATAAAGAAATTATATAACAAAATAAAAACCTAAAATGTTGTCTTTAGGCTGGGCATGGTGGTGTGTGTCTGTAATCCTAGCTCTTGGGAGACTGAAAACAGGAGGATCACTATGAGTCTGACCTCTGTAGTAAGACCTGTAGAGCCTGTATTAAATACATTTTTCAAAATATTCTTTTTTTATGAAAGACATTTTACTGTTTTTTTTTTGTTTTTTTTTTTTCCAGAGGGCATCCCCAGTGACTTCACTGAGTTCTGTCTCTTAAATCCCCACTGTATACTGGGATCTAGCTTTTCAGTACAGGAAACTGTACTGAGACAAATCTATTGTATAACACAAAGCTTAAGATACTATTTCACCCATTACTGAAAAAGTTTGTTTGTCTCTGGACTAATAGATAAATACTGCCATTTAAAAGTCTTAAAAGTTTTTTTATGGAATAGTTGTCAATAGCTAAAAATTCTCTATTCTTAAGGTCATTTAATTGAATAAATTTTCAGATTAAAAATACGCATTTGGAAAAATGCATAAATGTTATAAAATTCTTAACAAATGATCATTGATGGCACTGACTGTGATACTCAGGATTAATCAACGGTAGACAATGTAGAACATTGAAGAGATTAGAAGGGAAGCTGGATGATGACAAGCTGTCTTTTTTTTTTCCTTTTGTTCTTTTTGAGACAGGGTCTTCCTATGCAGTTCAGGCCACGCTGGTCTCTGACTCGTACTGATCCTCCATTCTCAGCTCCCAAGTGCTAGGATTACAGGCGTGCACCACCACACCCGGCACAAGCTGTCTTTAAAGTCATGTGGTAGCTTCATACAGTTATAATTCAAAAAGTGTTAAGCACATTTGTATTACAAGCCCATCAAAAAGGACTTTGAATTACCTTAGCAAAATTAAACACAAAAAAATTATTTTGGTATATCATCATATTAGTTATATATAGCTACTTAGGTGTCCGTAGACATTTTATGTACATGTTCTAATGATTAAATGTCAACGAGAGCTGTAGAGGCTAGCAAGAGAGCTCAGTGGACTAAGAGCCTACTTTGGCAAGCACAGGGACAAGAATTTGATCCCTGGTTCCGCAGGCCTTGCTGGCTGTCTTAGTTACTTTTTGCTCATTGCCGGGACAAATACCCAACACTCAAAATGAAGGAAGGAAAGGTTTATTTAGCTCACAGTTTGTGGAGGTTTCAGTCCATATTCGGTTGGCCCAAGGCTGAGTGGAGCAGGGCAGAGAGCATCCAGTTCATGGCGGCAGAACAGCAGCAAAATGGTGGCAGAGGTAGCAAACCAAACAGGGCAGCAGAGCAGCAGCACCAGCTCGAGCTCCATTCTGTCTCTCTGTCTCTCTTTATATTACATTCAGGCTCTCCGCCTTAGCTCCCGCCCTAGGCTGCACCCATAATCCCAGAAGTACTTCCACCCATAATCCCATCAGTACTAAAACCCATAATCCCAGGGATCATGGATCAAGTCTCAAACTCTAGAAGTCCCTGCCCAATGACTCCATGAGACTTTGGGGGGACAATTAGACATGAACCATAACACTGGCCCTGCGCCTAGGGGCTCACTGAGCCAGCCCTGAGTCCAAATACCAACATGGTGGCATATGCCTATAATCCCAGTGGTAGGGAGGCTGAAAACAGGAGGTTCACTAGAGCTTGAGCTGTGTGGTGAGACCCTGTACCAAATACATAAATGAAAAAAAAAAGAAAGATAAAAATAACATATAGGAAAAGAGCTATAGAACACAAGGCAAGAAGGGGTAATATGTTAAATCATCTGTTGTTGGGATTGAATTGCTGTCATTCATTCATTCATTCATTCATTCATTCATTCATTCATTTAGTGGTACTAAGGATTGAACTCAGGACTTTGTGCTTGCCAGGCAGGTGCTTATTCTACTGAGCTATCTGACCAGCCCACTGCCTTGTTTTCTAATTCAAGGAGTATATATTTTATGAATTATTGAATAAGGTACGTTGGAGGTAAATTTATCTTTTATTTTTATTTAACTTGGACTTACAGTGATCCTCCTATTTTCAGCCTCACTGGCGCTGGAATTATAGGCATGCACTACCACACCCGGACTCCTTGGCTAGCACAGCGCACCTGGGGGCGATGCTGGTATGGGATTGAATCACAGTCTCTGCACTTGCCTAAGCAGATGCTTAATCCTCTGGATAAATTTATTTCTTAACATGTTCATGAAATACATTGCTGTAGAGAAGCTGTGTCAGGGCCCGGCAGAATGGCTCAGTGGTCTAAAGCGCCTGCAGGTGGCTGCAGGGACCGTGGTTCGATCCCTGGCACCACATGCTGTGCCAGCCCTGCCCTCAGGGCAGGCTGAGCCGGCCATAAAAATAGACAAACAAAAGTTCTTCTTTTTTAAAATTTTTTATTTATTTATTTTTTTTCTTGTTTCAGAGCCTTTGTTTGTTTATTCTCTCATTTTTATGGCTGGCTCAGCCCGCCTCGAGATTAGGGCTGGTGCAGCATGTGGTGCCGGGGATTGAACCGAGGTCCCTGAAGCTGCCCAAGCTTTCCCAAGCAGGCGCTCTAGACCACTGAGCCATCCCGCCGGGCCCCGACAAACAAAAGTTCTGAAACAAGAAAAAAAAAATAAAATTAAAAAATAAAAATTAAAAAAAGCTGTGTCAACCTCTACATTAAATTTTAGTAAAGGCAGTCAGTAAAGAAGTAGATGAAATTTGTTATGTAAGTTTCAGATCATCAGATAAATAAATGGGATTTTAGAAGATCTAGAGAAATGGTTTTTTAGAAGCATATATATTATGTGAACCTTTAGTATTTTTTAGTAGTACCTGAAATCTTTGCAACAGCTGTGCTTTTTTAAAGGTGGGCCTTCAATGAGAGCGGACTTTTCAGCCCCACTGAAAATGTTCTTCAAGTCATAGTTCTCCTACCCCACCTCTTAAAAAAGCTAGCCAGTGCTTTGGTCTGGGAGAATGCTGGGCTAGTGCTTAACTGAAATTCAGGCTTTTACGTCACAGAGTGGAAGAAAAACAGCTGATATTTTTTCATTACCTTAGTATATAAATAAATACAGAATTTCCTTTCTGGCTGAGTGGTGTTTGCTGGGGCCTTCACTATTATTTCTTTAGGCAGAGAATGTTTATGTAAGGAAAATATTTTAATAATGGCTAACTCTTGTTGAGTGACTATTGTGCTGTAAAAGCTATATGCTGTGAAACACTGTCAAATGAATATTCTTTCTGTCTTATAAATAGAAAACAAAAGTTTAGAGGTTTAGCAGATTTTAGCAAGTTAACATAATTGGAATTAAAAGTAAAAAGTTATGCTTTGTTGTGTCTTATAAATATTTTAATTCATTTTTGAATAATCTGTCAAGCACTGAAAATACACTTTGAAGAAAAGAAAAGAAAAAAAATATAAACAAAAAGATAGGGTTTCTCTTCTTAGAGCTTATTGTCTGTACAAGAGGACAGGAGTGGATCTCATATTGATCCTCTAAAAAATTCTAAGAAATTAACCTTTTGTGGTTTGCTATAAACCAGAAAGAGAGAGAGGGAGGGTGGAAAGGCAGGAGGGAGGGAGGGAGGGAGGGAGGGAGAGTTTGGCAGGCTCTTGCTATACGTGTCAGGCTTACTTTGAGCTCATTTTGTAGTGCAGGCTGGCCTTGAACTTCCAGCGATCTTTTTCCTCTCAGCCTCTCAAGGAGTACAGGATGTGTTACCATAGCCAGCTGGTATTTTTTTGTACCCAAGTAGCCTGGCATACAGGTAGATTTTTCTGAAACAGGAATAGAGGTCATGAGTCTGTTAAAATTCTGAGTTTAACAGAGGACCACCCACATTCAGAATTAAAGATCTTAACCACTTCAGGTTGAAAGTTCTTTGACAGTGTCCACTGGAACATAAGTAGTTAAGCATAATCATGAACAGATTGGTTTCTAAGAAATTGAAGACTGTGTATCTTACTAGGATTGATAGCAGCTTGCACAGTCACCTCTTAAATTGTATTAAAGGAATTTATATCCTTTGTCTTAAAATTGTATTAAAGGATTTTATATCCTTTGTGTTACCTGTTTCATAAGAAGGAAATCTCATAGTAATGATAACAAAAATAAATTTAAAAAAGGAAATCTTCACTAAGTAATTAATGCTTTTTTGTTTTTAGAATTTTTTATTTTTATTTATTTATTTTTTTCTTGTTTCAGAACCTTTGTTTATTCACTCATTTTTATGGCTGGCTCAGCCCACCCTGAAGGCAGGGCTCACACAGCATGTGGTGCCAGGGATCTAACCGCGGTCCCTGAAGCCGCCCAAGCTTTCCCAAGCAGGTGCTTTAGACCACTGAGCCATCCCGCCGGGCCCCGTGATTAATGCTTTTAAGGACAAGTGTGCATTAGCTAATAGGGAGGCCAGGGTGGAATATACTGTTTTGTTTGTTTGTTTGTTTTAAGCAGGAATTCAATTCTTGACCTCATGCTTGGTAGGCAGGTGCTATGCACTGGCTATATCCCTGGCACAAATAACCTAAACAGAGAGCAAGCCTTATTTTAAGAGACCTGTGGTAGGGTACTGGAAAAAAAGATGAGTGCATCAGGAGCAGAGAGGGAGCTGTGAACATGATGGGAACTGAAACTGGAATTGGAGATAGGAGTAGGACCAGGATGGGCCTTATACATAGGGATTTCTTTTTACCCAAGAAGTCATTGACCATTTGAAGGAGTTATGGGGATGGTTTTGAGTGTCATTCACCTAATCTGTTTAGTTTTTGGAAGTGAGATGAGGACGATATTCATTTACGTGTTTTTTGGGTGACAAATGAAGGTATAATTTGGACTGTAGTCATTGAGGGTGATGATTAAGGGAGGAAGAAGAAACATATAATGAGAATTAGAAAATATTCCATAAATATGAGGGACAAATATGGTAGCAGTCTGTTCAGATAGTTTTTGCAGTGTTCTATTCATCAAACCTATTTTCCAGACTTGTAAATGTCCTGTGACCTTATTATAGCTTAGAATCATTAAGTCAATGTGTTTGATTGATTGATTGATTGATTGATTGATTGTCTTTTTTGAGACAGGGTCTTGCTATGCAGTTCAGTCTGGCATTGAGCTCACTTTCGTAGCCCAGGCTAGTCTCGAACTCGCACCGATCCTCCTGCCTCAGCCTCCTGAGTGCTGGGATTACAGGTGTGCGCCACCACGCCCAGCTCAATGTGAATTTTAATCAGTATTCATTTAAGTTTATTTGTGTGTTGAGTAATTTCTGTGCTGTCTTTAACTGTTTCCTTGGTAGGTACTATTATCCTTTCCTTGTGTGGGAAATTTAAAAAGAAACATTTCTTGAAGGAAAGTTGTTAAACATTACTAGATTCCTAATTTTTATTTTATTGCATTTTTTTGTTGTTTTGGGGGACAGTCTCAGCTTAGCTTTGAACTCACTGTGTAGCCCAGGCTGTCCTGACACAGAACATGATCTTCCTGCCTCATCTTCCCACTGGGATTACAGGCATACACCACCATGCCCTTAGATTTTCAACTATTTTATTGAGGTATAATTCTTATACTACCTGAACAACCAGTTGGAAGTATATAATTCTGTTTTAGTATATTCACAAAGTTGTGTAACCACTATAATTAACTTTACCTCAAAAAGAAACACTGCTAGTGCTTATTCCTCATTTTTCTTCTGTAGCTTAATGTTTCTAAGGTCCATTCCAGTTGTATGTATCAGTATCCCATTCCTTCTTACAGTTACAAGATGTGCATTTTGTTTATGCTTTTGTCAGTTGATAGACATTTGGGTTGTTTCTGCCTTTAAAATAAAATGTAAATGAATTAAATAATGTTGCAGTGACTATTCATGTACAAGTTTTTAAATGTGAATATTTGCTTTTAGCTTTTTTGAGTATGTACCTGTGTATGGAATTGACTAGGTCATATGATACTGCATTTAATTTTTTTTTTTAGAAACTGTTCTTTTGAAAAATTTTATATTCCCACCAGCATTTTCTACATCTCTAACCCTTGTTAGCTTATTGATGATAAGCAAATGAGTATGAAATGATAGCTTACTGAATTTTGATGCATCTCCCTAGTTTTAAACTTTTTAAAAATTAATTTTTTTAAAGGTTGAGAAGGTTTTTTCTTTTTTTCTTTCTTGGTGGCTCAGCCTACCTTAAAGGTGGGTCCCAGTGCCTGACTGGCGGCATTGCCAGTGCAAACACTTAAACCGCGAATGTAACTCAAACCCCCCCTATTTATTTTTAAATATATTTTAGTACAGGGTCTACAGGATCTCATTACACAGATTGGACTCAGTGATCCTCCTGTTTCCAACCTCCCAACCACTGCGTTTACAGGTGCACACCACCACACCCAATCTCAGTTGCCATCTCAGCGTGCCCAAGAGGCAGGGCCTGCATGGTACACCAGGCATCAAACTCTGATCCCCACACCTCCCTAAGCAGGTGCATTATTCTGCTGAGCTATCTGGCTAGCCCATGAGCTTTTTAAAAGAAAAGCAGCCCTTTGATTTCATTGAGAGTAAGAAAAATGGAAATCTTGGTAATTTCATGTAATTGCTTAGAGACAGTCTTGCTGTACTTAAATTTTTGTTCTTTTTTCATCAGTTATATTCTCTGAATGACTACAAGCCACCTATTTCTAAAGCAAAAATGACCCAGATTACAAAGGCAGCCATCAAAGCTATTAAGGTGAGTAATGCATTCTATTCATATTTTAAAAGGCAAATAATACCCTAATATTCTGAAGGTGTAGTTTCTTTTTTGAGGGAGGAAGGATACAGAGTCTTGCTATGTAGTTCAGACTGGCATTGAACTCACTGTGCAGCCTAAGTTGGCTTCAAACTCCCAATGATTCTCCTGCCTCAGCCTCCCAAGATTACAGGATTATACCACCAACTGGATGAAGGGATAATCATTTCTATAATTTATGTAATTACTCCTGCTTTATACTGAATACATATTTGTGGAAAAGAAAATCCTACCACCTACAAACCACATAAATACTTCACTTTGTGGTATTGTTTCATACACTTGGAAGTACACATTTTTCCTTAACCCCTCTCTTAGGTGATAATATTGGCTATATGCATCCATGTCCTGGTGAATGTGTTTAGTGCTATCATTTGTCACACTGACTTCACAGAATTTGAAATACAAGTTCGTAAAAAGCTTTGAAATAAAAATTAATGTGTCACATTTTTTAAAATTATTGATTCTGTATAGATTTGAAAATTAGGCATTATGGAAAGTAATTGAACTTTGTTGTATGAAAGGCACTTGAATGGCATGCAAATACCACAGGCATATAATGGTTGCTCTGATATGAAAGGCTTTGAACGTATGTTTGCTGTTCAGTAGGTCTGAAAAAGGTTGGATCTTTGAAGAAATTCATATATCTACAAAATTTTAAATAAAATGTTTTAACTGAAAGACTTTTCTCAACTATACCTTCCTAAATTTCTAGAACTAGCACTTCTTGCTTTAATAAGGCTTTATAGCATAGGAATGTGTTATTTCTAACTAGGTATTAATCCATGAATATTAAAACATCTAATTTTTTTCATGGTATATGATAGGTTCAGTGCCAAATAAGTTTATCCTCTTGTACTAAATGCTACTTTTTCCATTGTGATCTGATCTGTGATCTTGAGAGTGTACAAATGTATTACCCTTTTTAGTCTCTGAAAATACTGTATTATATAACTGTTGAGCACAATACCTTTTTAATTAAAAGGCTCAGTGAAGTATAGGTGCTAACATTCTTTTCTGTTTTTAAATGTCAGAAAGGTCAAACAAATTAATTTATTAAGAATATTTGAGTGGAGTAATTTTTATAAGCCTTACTATTTTGATTTATTATTACAATTTTTAATTTTTAAAAGTTGACTTGGAAAATATTATGGCAAGTATTACATACTTTTCCCTTAGATTCACCAATGTGCTTAATTTCTGCACATTCATAGAGATACATACTTACTTCATTTTTCTGGCTGATTATTTGAGAGTTTCAGACTTCAGTCATGTTAGTACTTTATGTTCAAATTTAAATTTGATAACATTTTCCCAAGAAACTAGTGTAACAGTCGCATATAAGATTTTCAAACTGGGCGTGGTGGTGCAAACACTTAGAGGCTGAGGCAGGTGGATCGGTATGAGTTCGAGACCAGCCTGGGCTACAAAGGTGAGCTTAGGGGTAGCCTGAACTGTATAGCAAGACTCTGTCTCAAAAAGACAAAAAAAAAAAAAAAAAAAAGAAAAGAAATTTCAATCTGGCAAAATTCTATTATTTAATATACTGTAAAATCACACAACTTATTTTACTCAATCTTTTAAATATTTAATTTTATTAATACACATTTAGAGTTCATAATAATTACATTCATTTTGGGAGGTTGGCAAATGTACACAATTTAATTCTTTTTTACTTCTTTGTCCTCCCATTTCCTCTTCCATCTTTTAGTTCCCTTCCAATTTTAGTGCTTTTTAGTTTCATGTTTTTGCTAAGGCAGTTTCCCTTAACAAAATTTATTAGAAGTACAATTCATAGTCTCTAAACAGAAGCATGCTAAACAGCATTACCATAGAGGTATTCATAGTTTTTAAAGAGAAATTCTAGAAAGTTACTTATTTTGAGGTTTATGTTTTAGGATGTTCTAAAAAACTTAAATCTTCTAACTCTTCTCATGATTGGTAGCAGATCATTGTTGACTTTTAATTCCTGTCTTCTCTTTCACTAAACTTTGTGAGATTCATTAGGCCATTAACACTTTACTAGAAAAACAGATGTAACACAAGATACACAAATGTATAAGAAATTACAAGGTTGGCTTACGGTGATCAGCCACAGAGTTCGATGAGGAAGCCTGCAGGAGGTGTCTGTACACTGCAGACTGAAAGTTTCATTCCAAGACCTGGAGTTCACTGTCTAGGGCAACCAAGACCTGGAGTTCACTGTCTAGTGCAAGTCTGCATCAGTAGACTGGTGGGTCTGTGATGGAAGGCTAGAGAGTCTATGCTGGAAGGCTGAAGGATCCAAGGCAAAAGTTGAAGAGTCTGCAGTAAAAGCCAGGAGACCACATCCAAGCTAAAGACGAAGACTGGAGCAGAGGAACAGAAGAGCAGAAGCAAGTCTATCCTTCTTCATTTCCCTTTTATACTATTGGGGTGATGAACCACCCTAGGGTAAATCTTCTATACCCAAGGGTATAGAATTGCTGAGGTGACTTGGTTAAGCTTCTAATTTTTTAAGTTGACACAACCATTATAGGCATTGTACTTTCCTACATCTTACATATGTCTACATTTCATTTTGCAAGAGAAGCAGGAGATAATGAAGTTAAAAACAATACTGTTAGATTTATTTACTGATGGTATTTGTTGATCAGAGTTTAGTTTTCCAGTACCCCTTGTGATATGTGTACATATCAAAAATACTTTGCTGTCAGTACACCAATTTGTCAATAAAGAATGTTTTCAAAAAGACTGAAAATTCTTTTTATAAGTCTGTGTTACGGTGATGCAGTTTGGATATATTGACTATAGAGCTACATAAGAGAATTATTTATATAGTCACATATTACTGCTGGCTGCTTATATAGATGAGTAGTACGAACTTTTATTGTGAAATTTGATTGCATTTAATTATCTTGATGGGGCTTTGGAGCTATATTTAAACCTGTAGTTTGTAGAAAATTATTATCTAGTTAAAGTAAGCTGGTTTAAAACTGTACCTTTTTCTTTTCCAGTTCTATAAACATGTGGTACAGAGTGTTGAGAAATTCATTCAGAAAGTAAGTATCCATAAGCTACATGTAGTAAGTTGTATATCCCCATTCTCCTTTAAATGAAATACATGAGGTTATACTGTTTTGTTGGCTTGTTAAAAAATGATCCCAGTTATTTTTAATTCAGAAATAAAAAGAAAATATTTTTTCGATAATTAGAAAACAGTTTCAGTAGATATTTGTGTTAAATTTGGAGTTAGCTTTTAAGAAAATTCTTTCCATTTTAAACGCATGTTTAGAAAGTACTTATTAAATATGTATAAAATATTTATATCAACTGCTTTTCTTGCATTTTCATTTGGTCTTGTTCATTAGTATATCACATTTTATTGTATAGATCTGCAGTTCCGTTTTTCAGGCTAGGTAGGACAGGTAAAGTTGAAAACAGCTGTATTACGTACATTTAGTAATGTTTTGGTAATCATAGTGAAGTGACTGGATTGTTTCTTTGCATCTTTGTAATTAGCTGTTTTGATGCCATTTCTAGTAGGGATACTTAAGATTTATGCCTTATAAAATGAAACATTACAGACACTTTGTACTTTCCTAGTTTGTGCATGGGTTCTGTACTTTCGTAGTTTGTGCTTGGGTATTACATTGCTCATTGTAGTGAGCAATTGGGAGGATCAGATTCTAAAACAGTGATGGTGAACCACTTATTTGTTTGTTTGTTTATTTATTTTTGTCTTTTTGAGACGGTCTCACTATGCAGTTCAGGCTGGCTTTGAACTCACTTTTGTAGCCCAGGCTGGTCTCGAACTTGCACCCATCCTCCTGCTCAGCCTCCTGAGTGCTGGGATTACAGCTGTGTGTCACCATGCCCAGCTGGTGAACCTTTTAGAGAGAGAGCCAAACTGCAGAACAAAATATTTATTGCAAAGTGCCAACACTGCAGTTAAATCTCAATACTGAGATTTCAAGTTTCTATTATAGAGTAATTACTATAATTTTTTTGACCCCTAGAGAAATCCATGGACAGGCCACAGAGTACCTGGAAACTTGCACAGTATGAGGTTTTTTTTTTTTTTAGGGAAGGGTCTACAGGGTGTTCAGGGCCTCACTACTAGATCAGACTTGTAGTGATCCTCATGTTTACAGCCTCCCAAAGAGCTGGGGTTACAGTTGTGTACCACCATGCCCATTCTTCATTGCTATCTTAGCACATCCTGGGGTCGGGGGCCAGCATGGTAGGCCCACGGATCAAACTCCAGGCCCCTGCTCCTGCTTGCAGATGCTTTAGTCTGCTGAGGTATTTGGCTGGCCTTTGCACAGTGTGACTGTTAAAGAGAACCTCTAAAAATTAGAAACACAGAGCTGTGCGCCCCCCAACCCCATTGAGATAGGGTTTTGCTTTGTAGTTAATGCTGGCTTTGAACTCAATATATCATCTAGGTTGGCCTTGAACTCATGGAAATTCTGCCTCAACTTCCTCAATGCTGAAATTATAGGCATGTACTACCATATTTGGCTAGAGCAGTTTTTCTAAAACACATGAAAGTAAAAGTGTGCTGCATATTCATTGCTAATTGGAGTTCTATAAGCTTCATGTAACTATATGTCAGTTTTTTCCTTCTACACAAAAGTTTTCTGCTGTGATGTCTCTGAACATTTTTAAAAAATAACCATTTTTGTTATCATGTGCTTTTTTTTTCATTGACCTCAGTCACAGTCTTGTTATTCTTTGCTTCATTTAGCAATTGCTGCACTGATTGCCTTTTTAAAGAAATCTTTTCATGAATCAGCCAGATAGCTCAGTGGAGGGACTAGATGTTTGATCCCTGGTGTGCTGTGCCAGCCATGCCCCCTGGGGCATGGTAGGACAATGACTAAAACTAGGCGTGATGGCATACCCGTGTGATCTTAGCAGTTGGGAGGCTGAAAGCAGGACAATCACTAGTAGTTTAGTCTGTGTAGTGAGATCCTGTAGACTCTATACTAAATACATAATTTAAAAAAAGGAAGCTTTCCATGATTGCCAACCACAAGTCCGTGTTCTATAACAGATCTTTTCCTCTCATTGGCATTGGTGGATAATTTCAATGGAACTTTTATTCTCCTGCACATCTGCTTGAATCTGCTATGTGGATTCCATTTCCTTCCTTCCTTCCTTCCTTCCTTCCTTCCTTCCTTCCTTCCTTCCTTCCTTCCTCCCTCCCTTCCTTCCTTCCTTCTTTCCAGTGGTATTGGGGATTGAACTCATGACCTTATACCTTGCCAGATAGGCACTATGTCCTTGAGCTATAGCCCCGACCCCTTCTATTTTTTCCTATGCTGAGCCTTTATGGCTTCCATAATTTTCTTAAGCTCCTGTGGTTTTTTTTGTAATCTGTATCTGCTGTAGAGTCAAACATGGTTTTTATTGTGGGCACCATCACTGTAGTTCTCTGAAAAATTATTTCTGATTTTTTTCTAAAGACTCATTCAGTTGCTTTGTTATTACTACTACTTCAGAGAGGCCAGGTGGGTGGCTTTCAGCTTGTCCCACCTCATTGCCACTAGGTTTGCCTTTGGTGAACTGGATGTCTGGGGTTGCATCTTTTAAGTATGTCCTTCCCTCATCCTTCCCTTCTTTTCTTCCTTCCTGAGATACTTATAAATTATCTATGGTGACTTCCTTTAGTGCTGGTATTTAGAACCCTTAGGAAATGACCAGCTTTCTGACATATCTTCCAGGTGTAGCCAATTTTTGAATTTCGAGTATGTTGCCCAATCCTATCTCTTCAAATTGTTGGGGATAAAAGGTTGCTGTTTTGCTCAGTTCCTGGTTCTTTAGCCCTGTGCCATGGTATTTTCTATAATTCTTAGTCAGTCTCAGTTTTTGTGTACCAGAACGAATAGCTGGTTAGAAGAACACTTGTATTACTTTTGGCTAATCAGCAATAAAAATATCATCAACCAACAGTCTATAAAATCACAAACTGAGATAACCATTAATTTGCCACTTTTAACTGTATGAATTAGATTTGTGGTTATATAACAATCTAAGACAGATCAGGAAATTATAGGCAATATATAAGTTCTTAATGTGTCAGTTTTTCCCTCAGGGTTAAAATTTAGAAAGAGTTAGGGAGAAAATAGGGAAGTAGAAGAAGAACGGGCTGGGGAAATAGCTCAGTGGTCTAAGCACCTGCCTGGCAAGCACAAGAATCTGGGTTTGATCCCTGGCACACATGCCTTAGGTGCCAAGCCAGCCACTGAAGCTGTGCGTGGTGGTACACATCTATAGTCCCAAGGCTTGAGAAGGCTGAGATAGGAAGATTACTCGAGTCCAAGCTGCATAGTGAGACCTTGTACCAAATCAATCATCAACCAATCAGTCAGTCAAATGAGTGAATAAGTAAGACTGGAGGACAAAGTGGTATCACACTGACTTTGGGAAACTGGTGCAGAAGATCAGAGGGAAAGAGAAAGAAGACATAAAAAGAACAGAATGAGAACCACAGGAGGCTAGACACCACATTCATGCTCATAAAAACAAGATCAAACAATGGAGAAAAGCAAAACCAAACAAAAAAAAATGTGTAAAAAGTGGGGCCATGTTGTATATAACTATTAGAAGCTGTAGGAAAGTGGATATCTAGAAAGATATTTGTGTAAAGAGGGCTTAGGAAGAAAACTAAAATCTACAGAAAGACAATAGTAGAATTTTTGTAGAATGGCTAAAAGTTGGTAAGGAAGCATTTAGAGTGGGTATTAGTTGGATTGTGTTTGCTAGTTACCCTTTGGTTTCAGTGGTCCTTTTGTGAATCTTATTTTCGTTTTAAGCATGACAGTGATTTTATTTGTGTGGTGTAGCAAAAAAAGAGTATCTTTGAGCCAAAAAAGTTTATTTTTATTATAGCTCTCCCATGATATGTTTGTTGTAAGAGTTTGTGCTCACTGTACAGGCAAGAAACTACAAGATTTTATTGCCAGAACTCAAAGTTGGTAGCTCACAAGCAAACATTCTAATACACAGGGAAAAGAAAATACTGCTTGTATGGTTTAAAATAGGAGTATAACCTAGAACATACATCCCATCATCAAGATTATTGAGTTCTTTGCAGATACACAGCTACTTGCTCCTGGTTTTACCATCCTGACTTTGTTAGTACCAACTGTTAATTGTTGGGCATGGCAGCAGACATTTTAATAGGGTTATTAGGTAAAATCGAGAATAAGTCTGTCTTCCTTTAAGAAGAAAAATGTGTATTTTGTCTTCCTTTAAAAAGAAAGATGTGTAGTTTGTCTTACATATATGTGATCCAGCTTTTGTACAGGGCTTTTTGTCAGAGAACTTTAAACTGCGGGTCACTGCAGGGGTCAACTTGGAGGGCAGAATGAAAGTCCTACATACTCTAAAAGGTGCATTCTCCCTATGTATCTGTTCTTAGCTTTCTCCTTTTAAAAGGAGATTTCTCTGTATAGCATGAGAGATTGGAAATTATTGTTACTATTGGAAGTTCTGTGAAGATTCAAAAACTGAAAATTTAATACATAGCTTTTAAAAATTATTCAGAGGGAAAATATGCCATTGAAAGTCTTATTAGAATTTCTAGTTTTCAGTATGCTAGAATTTAAAGATAAAATTGAAAGAAATTTATAATTCCTAGTTTTAATACTTCTCTTGAGTTTTTTATCTTAGGTGGGAAAAATGTCTGCTAATGCAAGAAATTACTTATTTTGACAAGATCGCAGTATAATGCAAGCTGTATGTACACTTTAAGTGATCCTCCTGTCTCAGTCTCCTTAAGTGCTGGGATTGCAGATGTGTGCTACCATGCCTGTTTTAGTGCAAAAAAAATTATTATTATTTTGTATTTTATTATTGTTGCTGTTGTTATTATTATTATTATTTTGTATTTTAGTAAGGGTCTACAGGGCTTCACTATGTAGATGGGACTTGTAGTGATTCACTTGTTTTCAGCCTCCCAAAGCTGAGATTACAGGCACATGCCACCAGGCCGGTCTGAGCCCTTCCCAGTGACAGGGCCTGTATAGCTCACCAGGGAACCCCAGCCTCTGCATCTGCCTAAGCAGGTACTTTAATCCCCTGAGCTATTTGGCCGGCCCTTAGTGAGAGAAATTTTAATCACGTAACATGTTAGTGTAGTTTTTGAAAATACTGTGGGAGCAGATTCCCCACCCCACCCCACCCCCCACCCCCCGTGTACCTTTTTGTTTACTACTATGTACTCATGATTCTTCTCTACTGAAATCAGAATTTTGTTTGTCTTCTTGGTTTTTTTTTTGTTGTTACTGCTATCCCAGGCATCAAACTCAGGATCTTTCGGGATCTTGTGTTTGCCATGCAGGTGCTTATGCTACTGAATTATATCTGCACCCCCAGAATTTTCTTGAAAATCTAATTAAAAACATTATATTATGCCTTACTTATCTGTTCAGTTTTCAAAGTTCTCATCAATTTACAAATAATATTGAGCCTTACTTACATATTTCCTAACCAAAAAAAAAAAGCAAAAAAAAAAAAAAAATGCCCTGGTTTTCATTGTTTAAAATGTTTTATTTACTGAAATGTATTGTTAGTCAAAATACGATAGCCTTGGATGGATATGCAACCTGGAGGAAAGTAAAAAGAACAACGTTATAGAGTTAAGTTTCAAACCTTAAATTTTTTTTTTAAATTTTTTTATTGTTTAAATTTTACAATGGTTATATTACATATTTTCATCATCAGATCAGTTTAGATTAATACATATAGGTATATAAGATTGATCAAACAATTAAACATTAACCTTTCTAAATCCACATTACTTTTTTTTTTTCTTTTCCCCCTTCTTTTCTTTGAAAGTTGACATATTGCATATTGTCCTCACAATCATTCTACAGAGTGCAGTGTGTGGGCATGACCC
>PVJA010035029.1:0-22132 GCA_004027025.1 Myocastor coypus
AAAAAAAAAAAAAAAAAAAAAAAAAAAAAAAAAAAAAAGACTGAGAACACTTGGTGACTGCATAAACAGGGTAGACTATGAGTTTGTTGAATGCACTAAGTGGTTCATTTTAGGAACTTTATTTTCCCTTTACTGAGTGATACTCAGCGTTCCACTAAGTCACTACATCTGTTGATGTATTTCTAGTAAAAACGTGTCGAATTTCAGCACATAATGTCCCCAAGTCAGATGTTCCTGTATCTTTATGAAACCACATTTTTTAAATCTTCACTGTCTTTGTCAAAATATATCTTATGTATTTATAAATTATTTATAAATAAGAGTGATTTCTCTCTGAGAAGTGGTTACATAAACTAAATAATACTTGAAATCTCAACCCAGAGTAGAGAGGAAGTAAGAGCAGAAGTTGAAATTCAGTCAGTCAGATCATGATGGACACAGTGTAGTTCAGTAATGAGTGATTATACATTTTTTTCGGGAGGTTTTCTCCGTCAAACTCGGAGAAATATCACATGAGGATGCGAGAAAAAATATAAATCATGATGGGAGAAGAGAAAGGTGGGGCAGAAAAGGGGTAAGGGCTTGGAATACAAATGTCTTCAGGGATGAGACGACGTTTTCAACTTTGGAAAGCCCTCCAAAAGAAATCACTGCATTGTTTGTAGCAACTTTCAGCGCAAAACATAAAGAACTATTCAAAAAGTCCCGCCGTTTATAATAACAGTACTTTCTTTTTTCTTTTTAAGCACATGGAATGGCCTGTCCTGCAGAACGCAGTTTCGACCGTGTATCCCCACGCACTTACTATATGCAGCTGCTGGCCACGGACCCTGGCCTCGCCCCTCTTCCTGCGTCTCCCGGTTGTGGTCCACTCTCAAAATACCCGCGTCCTGGAATCCTCCCGGGGCCCCACGCCCTGCCTGCCGCCTTGCCAGCTGGCCAGAGGAACTTCTGCACCCTTGACGAGTTCCAGTGGCCCGTGTGACAATGCTTCTGCGTCTCCCCGGGTTCGCGCGGGAGAAAATAAAAGCCACTGTTACTTTAGTGCCAACTGTTTTCCCCTTGAATCCTGGCGACTCCACACGCCTGGTCCTCTTTCAGCAGCCCAGCCTGCAAAACTCAGCTCAGAGGGCAAAGGACTTTGTCTAGACAGAGCACTTTCTCCCACCCGCGAAAAATAAACAGGCGCCAGCGCTCCAAAGGAGAGACGTCCAGCCTCTGGACTACCTCGCAGCCCCGCCCTGGGGCGTGACCTCTAGCCCCGCCCCATATCCCCGCCCCAATCCCCGCCCCAATAGCCCCGCCCCTGCGCTCAGGGCCACAGCTTTCCACAGAATTTCCTCCAGCGTTCCCGCAGGCCGTCTCTTCAGTGGTGTCGGGTTGGAGCCTGAGAAGCCTGACGGGTTGTCGTAGGAGACACCTACCTGTGGTCTAAGCGATGGCTCCTGTGCTTAGCAAGGACGCGCCGGACATCGAGGTATCGACCGCGCCAGCTCCGGGTGGGAGGGTCCGCGCTGCCCGCGCGGCTGAGTGGGAGACGCGCGGGAAACTTTGCCTCGGCCAGCGCCGCGCCCCAGGGAGGTGGGGGGGTCGCGGGAGCGCCCTTCGCGGGGACCCGGTTGTGCGCTTCCGAGGGGCCTAGGCCAAGTCTGAGGGCAGAGACTGGAGCTCGGCCAGGGCCAGGCGGTGGGGGAGGTGAGCGCCCCGGACCCCGCCCCTTCCCTGTCCCACCCCGCCCCGCTCCGGACTTCCTGGCAGTCCCCAGGGTCTTTGGGGGACCCCTGCGCGCTGACCCCGCCCCAAACTGCGGAGGCCTGCGGTTTGCGAAAGTGTAGGAATAAAGATAAGATTGGGAACAGAAAAATGCAGTACCTCTGCGGAGATGCTAGCGGACTTCTCACCTCTCAATTTTGGATTCCCTTGTGCACATCGCGTGTGTAAAAATATCATCTGTCTTTCCCTGAATAAGGTCCTTTCTGAAATGACAGGATTCTTTACATTCTTCCGAGTACCTTAATGGTTGCCGTGAGAAGAATTTAATCGTAAATGGTGATTTTAGATCTAGCAACCAAACTGCTGCACTAAGCCAAACTACTTTTGAGGTTTTTTGTTTGTTTTAATGTTTCTTTCTCTGATAGAGGATTTGCTTCTGTGCTTATGTGTGTGTGTGTGTGTGGTGTGTGTAGCAGTAACAAAACTTTCTGAGTTATTTGACAGGTTTAAATGCGAGTTTAAAGCCACCTGTTTGCAAAGTAGGTTTTTTTTTTTTGGGGGGGGGTCATATTTTGCTTCCGTTACAGGCTCCATAATTTGCTCTGAAAATCAATTTTAATAACAAAACCGAAAGATTATCATGTGGGCCTCTGTAGTTAGTTTACTTATCACTTCTGCACATAGTTTACACTTTTGATATTAATATGATTCATTTATTGAAATATTTTTATTTGTACAAAGTACAATACACCATTGTTGATTTTGATCATAGTTCTTCTGGTCCTTGTGATTTCCCTTTAACCAGATGTTTGTTTTGTTTAGTTTTGTTTTACTCCAATAGCAAACTTTTTATAGCATTCAGATGGTATTGATTTCAAATCGGTGTCAGAGTATAGGTGGTAGTAAATACACCGTTCTTTTTATATATATTAGGGAAGTGTCTACGGGTGTTCAAGCTCTCATTACTAGATCAGACTCTTGTAATCCTCCTGCTTACGGCCTCCCAACTGCCCTCTCAGCCCGGCCCTGGAGCGAGGCGGGAACCAGTTCATGTTGTTTTAACCAGGAGCATTTAAGAAGTGCACTCCTTGGACTGTCACTGTACTTGGCTTGTTCTTACCTTAGTCCCTAGTGTCTGTCTTATTCTGTAAAACTGGTTTTAGACTCCTTCAGCTCTTTTGTTGTTCATAATTCCAGGACACTTTAATCAGTTATGTATTTCATCATGTACACTACTTTTCTTTCAAATTAGTACCTATGATTTGTAAGCTAAAATACCATGAAATGAATCATTAAAATATAGTACAGTGAGGAAAAATACATTAAGTCTAGGGGAATACACTCAAGCCTAGTTGTGTTAGCTAATTGTGTTGATTTGCCAATTTGTTTTTGTATTAAAGAATCAGCATGAATTATGAGGTTCAGTTTTCTATCAAATTAAAATGTGTTCTTTTGAAAGATTCATTAAAAGTATTGTGTAGATCTTGATCAAAGTGTGCTCATTGTTTTAGCCTGAAATATATGGAGAAGCAAGCAATGTTATAAAAATTACTGGTATGAAATGATTAATAAATGTGATAACACATTGAGTATATGATAATGGGAAAAGAACATAACATCATGGTGACAATTCATTGTAATTGTGACTTCATTGTCCCTGAGAACTATATACAGTCTCAGATTTCAGTGAAGCATCAAGGAAGTACACAGCTTTGTTTCTGGAGACAAAAGTTATTGATGTATATATAGAGTTGCTTTGTGTGTTCTTTCTTAATATCTAGACTCAGTTCTGTGTCACATCATGTTGTGAGGGGGTAGAAGCATGGAGAAAATTCAAGTCCCTACACTTTAGAAATATCCTGAGCTGCAGGATAGCCAAACATAGACCATACGTTTTGTTAAATATATTAGTGCATATAATGAAAAATTCTTATAGTGTAGTAATTATAGAAATTACATGAGAGGTCAAGTTCTTTTTCCCAAAAAATGTCTAAGTATTGCTCAGAGCCTGACTTTAGGAGCCAACTGGCTGGGGTTGGGGTAGACCTTATTCCTTTTTAGCTGTGTGACTTTGGACATGGTACCTATTTTGTCTACACTGTCCTTGCATAATGTGTTACATAATGAAAACAATGCTGGTGAAGATAATGCACAAATGTCACAAGGTGACCAATTCTTAAGAAAAAGGACAAACATGTTAAAAATATATAGATCAAGAAAAAGTATTACATTCTCAGTGCAATCACTTACAATGAAAAATTACTTAAAATTCATTAGCAGGATCTGTATATTTCAAAAGTTAGTTTTCTTGTGGCCTTATTGTACTGGTTGTATTATAACTTTGTCAAGGATGGATTTTGAGTGCAGATTCTCCTGGGAGCATGTCAAAAAAGATGAGTATTGGGCACTGGTTATTTTCCCTGAGCTCAGCAGTAGCTTCACGGTACTTCTTCACTTAAATTGATTTGCCAGCCAATGCAGTGTCAATACCTTCACATTAAAAAGCAAGTAAGAATGATTTTCAAGAGTTCACTTTTGTTCAATACCTTGATCCCTTCCACCAACAAGGATAATAGAGATTAGAGTATTAAACTATGTAGTTAAAGAGCATGCATCTATAGCAAGTATTTAACTATTTGAAATCTAGAAATTTGGGCAGTGAGTTGCTGCTCTACTGTCTTCACTATCATACACAGAAGTATTGATTACTTAAAGAATGTTAAGATATTAGAAATATAGTTCAGGTTTGCCTTGAATAAAAAGGGGACTCTAGTCAATTGTCTCTATAATCAAATGCATTTTGAGTCAATTAGAAATGGCTCCTGAATAATGGACTTATGACTTCTTTTCAGAAGATACTTAAGAGCTTACTGTACTTATTATTTAAGAAAATGAGCTAAAATGGTGAATTTTGAAAATGAGACCATAGTAGAAATGACTTGAGTGAAGTAAATTATAACAGAAACTTGAAATTATGAAAGGTGTGGTTCTAAATGGAAATAGATGCAAAAATATTCCAGAAATTCCTTAATCTTAACTGTTTTATCCCTGGGAAGTGAAGATGATCATGGATCAAATGGAGAGACTAAGAGTTTAACTCTGTAGGAGTTATAGGTTATTTGTTTAACTCAATGTTTTACTCAGAGTATAAGTCCTGTTGTTTGGGTTTCACTGACTGGGCACTATAGGTCTTGTGGAAGTCCTGTCTTGTTAAGGATTTCATAATGTATTGGTTTTTTAAAACTGTTTTGTGAATTTAAACTGCATGCCATTGTTTTCCAAATTTTCAGTTATTTTGTGTACATCCAATTTTAATTTATAGTGTTTCTAAAAGGAGTTTATCTGATCAGTAAAAAACTCATTTGCTGATCTGTTTTGAAGAATCATGATGCCAATCACAGTCCTTTGTATGATGAGGTACTACACATTTCTCTAATTGAAAATGTTCGTATATTTTCCAGTAGAAATTTTTAAAAGCCCATCTCTCACAATAATTCAGAGGATTAATTTTGGTAATTTAATTAGAAACTATGAGTTAATGACTAATGATAAAATTGTCACTAGGGAGATACTCAGATTGGGTCTGTGTAGTCTTAATGATAGCAGATAGTGTTGATGAATTGCCTGTAGTAAAATTTAGCAGTGTCCCTTTTTATATTCTGGATAAGAAAAATCCACATATGAAAGCTGAATGTTAATAGTACAAAATTATTAAAGATACTAACATGAACTTGCATCACAATGTTGTGATATTGAATGGTCTTTAAACATCATTCTTTAAGTGAGTATAGCATTTTATCCAACTGTATAAGCAGGCAATAGTAAAGAGGCTGAAAACTAGACACATATGTGATGAACATGAAAAATTTCTATCACAGGATTTGAGAAGCTACAATGAAAAGGCAATGGGAATGTAATAGATTGTCATAAATTATTATTATTATTATTATCAATAATTAAACTCAGGACCTTGTGCTTGCCAGGTAGGCACTTAAGCTGCTGAGCTGTATCCCTGTCATAAAATATTATGGCTAAGATAATATTTTGAGATTATTTATATCAATATAGGTGAAAAGGAAGCTAGAAAGCAGGACTGGACAATTTATTTTTCTGCTTCATAACTGTTTGGACTCAATGACAAATGTGCAGTAAAAACTAACTTTAAAATGGCAAAGGTAAATGTTATTTTATTTATATTCCTTTTTAGTTCAAATATTTAATACAGCATTTTGGATTATAAATTTATTTATAGTCAGGACTTTGAATCTAATATGTGACACATTTATCTTTTGCATTTCACTTCCTCTTAATTCTCCATATCAGATCAGAGGTTAAATTTTTGTTTGTCTCCAATATCAGGACATGTAGTGTCAGTAATAATCCTTACAACATTATCTATTTCCTGTGGTTTATAATTATTGCTAATTTCATTGCTCAATCAAAATTTTATACTAATAAGTATGAAATGTCTTCATCTAACTCCATATCTAATGTTAAACTTCGATTTCAATGCCAATATGGATTTATTGATGTAAAAATCTAAAACCATTATATGTAATTATTTATCTCGTATTTCATACAAACTTTATTTAATAGTTAATATAAAATTTGCATTACAATGGACCTGGCTTCAAATCCTGACTCTGCTATTCATGTAATTTTAGTTGTAAGTTTTTCTTGGCCTATCATTTATAAGTTTGCTAACTAGGCCTAATCTCATTTATTTCATACATAGTTGGAGTCATGTATAAAATGGCTCTGGTATCATCTCTCACATAAGGTATAGGGATTTTGAAAGGCAGTACTCTTTTTAATATTGCTACCTATATAATGTGTGTTGCATAAATGTCCATTGAGTGGAATTCATTTGGGTCCAAAAACTAACTAACAATATTGAAAACTAACAATAATTGACAGGATCTGTGGGGTCAGGGAAGAATTAATGAATTTAAAAGAACTATGAAGAAAATATTACAGATTCATAAAGATTTCAAATATGTACTGTAAAATTTATTGATTTCTGTTTTTTAATATTAGAGGTAGGATGGAGGAATTTCTGGAATTTTGATGATAAAATTTAAAAGTTCCATTGTATTTTATTTCCACTTAAAAATTTTAGTATTTTGAGCAAGGTTGCGTGTCGCCTAAGCTTGCTTCAAATTTGCAATCCCCCTGTCTTAGCCTAGTAGATAGCTGGGGTTATGACGTATACTACTGCAACTGGATGAATTTTTTTTTTTTTTTTTTTGTATTTTTGAGACAGGGTCTCGCTTTGCAGTTCAGGCTGGCCTTGAGCTCACTTTTGTGGCCCAGGCTGGTCTCGAACTCACACTGATCCTCCTGCCTCAGCCTCCCAAGTGCTGGGATTACAGGCATGCGCCACCACATCTGGCTTGGATAAAAATATTTTTGTTACTCTCTGTGTATTACACCCAGCTGGTGTAAGCATTAAGGAACACCAAGGAAGTATATGGCATATGCTTTGTTAATGCAGAGATCTCAATATGTATTAAATATGAGCGTAAGACTTAAGTGTAGTGTGGACCTCCATCCCTTAGTTTTTTTGGTACAGGTTTTGAACTCGGGACCTTGCACTTGCCAGGCAAGAGCTTGTGGCACTGATCTATATCCCTGGCCTCATCTCTTACTTTTTCTCTGTAGTATACATACAGATTGATTCCTTAGTGTTGCTGAGTGTTTGTGAGACTAGATAAAGGTTAATGTGTGCAGGGAAAAATTAGGCTTTTTTCTTTTATTCTCCTTGAAATTTTAATGGAATATGATATTTTTTTCTTTAAAAAAAAGCCTCATCCAGTTAAATTCTGATGTATTTGTGTACTAACTGTAGGAAACTTACTTTTCTCCAAGAAAACATAAGAGCTTCAAGGAAGTATTTTTTCTAATTTTTAAAGCACCTCTAAATATATTACATTTGTTTCATAATAAAAATTTCAAGTTGTAGGGCAGAATGTGTTAGAGGTCAACTAGTTTTCCACCAAGAAAGGGTACAAGGTATCTTAAATTTAAAATTATTCAGATAGCAAACTTTTTATAAGTTCAGATAGTTATATTTCAGAGAAACAGAGCTATTGAGCCGAGAATTTCAGCTTGAGTGTATAATAGCATTGTTACTAGCTTCTACCTCTATCAGAATAATTAAAAAGACAATCTGTGTCCTTACATCCCAGGTGCTTAGAAATTGATATTATGAGTGGTTATGAATGTCCCCTTGAGGCACTCTTGACTAGGCCACTTTGAAGAAAAATCTCTTCATCAATAATTAAGCCCCAAGGGCCACTTCTCAGGGGAACCACACAGAATTATGTGTCAACTTCAGGCGTGATTTATACAGATGAAGATCATGGATGAAGCTCTAACTGCTGTTTCTCCTCTTTCCTGACTTCAGTTCCCTACCACTCTCTCTCTGCTAGGTCCACCCACTTCTCACCACTCTTACTTTTTCTGGAAAACATTAGCTCCCCATTTTCTTCTGTTTCTATCTCCCAAAGGAGTAATTGCTCTAAATACAGTAGATTCCAATCTTTGTGAAATTCTTTAATATTCTTTGAAAATCTTTGAGATATTAAAATGTGGCTATAGTAGCAGCCACATTAAGACATTAAAATGTTAATATGTATAATGAAAGTATCATGTGGAAATATTTATCAACATAAGAAAAATGTGTACTGTATTTGCTAGTTGTTAATTAGAACAGATATCTCAAGACAGATGATAGCTTGGGGATGGTTCTTCTCTTTAACTTAAATACCTTGCTCTCAGAGCTTAAGCAAATCATTCAGCCACAGTAAATAGTTGGATAATTCTTCAGTGAATTTGCTATTGATTGTTTTTTTAAGGATGGTTTGTAATAAAATACAGCAATGGTTAAATTGTTTGGAAATGCACTCTGCCTTGAAGAAATACAGAAATGGTCTTACCTACCATAGCTACTCCATCTATGTGTGAGGTAGGATTTAGAACAGCACTTACACAAACTGTATGAATTTCATGTACTTAGTTATATCATGAAATGGTAGAATTTATGAAAATACTATATATTTACAATTTTTAATTGTTCAAATATGTGGCAGTTTTTCAACGAATGTAAGATACCAAGATATTAGTAGCAGCTGTCACTATTTTGACTCCTAGAACCTTTTTTATCCGTTAAAAATATTTTACTCAGGATTGCATTGAATCTGTATAACAATTTTAGGAATATAGTCATTTTCGCCGTGTTGGTTCTTCCTTTCCATAAGCAAGGATTATGTTTTGATTTTCTGAAATCTATCTCTTCTTCAAAGTACTGTAATTTAGACTATATAGATTTTTTACTACCTTTGTTAGACTGATACCTAAGTATTTTCTCTTTTGAGGATGTTATTCTGAAAGGTGTGATTTCCCTAATTTCTCTCTTGGTGCATTTGTTGTTTGTGTACAGAAATTCTACTGATTTTTGAGTGCTGAGTTTGCATCCTGCTATGCTACTTAATTAGGTTGTTAAACCTGTGAGTCTTTAGTATACTTCATAGATCTAAAGAAAACATTTCTAAAATTCATTGGGAACCAGAAGAGACCTGGAATGGTAAAATAAATTTAGAACCTTAAAGGAAAGGGAGGGGCATCACAAATCTCTGACTTGAAATTACACTGCAAAGCTCCTGTGATAAAATCAGCATGGTACTGGCAAAAAACAAACCAGAGGCTGAATGGAACTGTTTAGAACATGAAAACAAAGCTACAGACATACTCAGCCACTTTATCTTTGACAAAGGGCCCAAATATGTTCCCTGGAAGAAAGATAGCTTCTTTAATAAATGGAGCTGAAAAGACTGCCTTTCCACACACTGAAGACCAAAATTAGACCCATGTCTATCAATATGCACTAAACTACAGTCAAAATTGATCAATATTTCAATATTAAAACAGAAAAATGTCATCTAATGGTGAAGGAAGTAGGTAGTAATCTTGAAGACAAAAGGATAGGCAGAAAGTTCATAGGATAAAAACCTCCAGACTTAACAGGAAATGCTTCAAAGAATCAACAAATGGTCTCTCAGTTTTTTGAAGGTTGTACAAGTCAAAAGAAATCACCAGCAGATTAAAAAGAAAAGCCACAAATTGGGAAACATTTTTAGGCAAATGTCCCTCAGATAATGGAATTCTTTCTAGAACAAAGAATTAAGTAACTATCAAGCCAATCTAAAAAAGAGCATCTGAGGTGAATATACAGTTCTCCGGTGAAGAAATATAAATGGCAAATAAATATATGAAAAAATGTTCAAGATCAATGGTCATTTGAGAAATGCACATTAAAAGAACAGTGAGATTCCATCTCACCCCAGAAAAAGTGACTGTCATCAAGAAGTCAAACAACAATATGCTGGAGGGGCTATAGGGGACAAACAAATCTTCCTCCACTATTGGCAAGAGTGCAGAGTAGTACAATTACTGTGAAAATCAATGTAGAGCTTATTTAAGACCTAGGATCTCAAGAAGTCCCATTCAACCCAGATATTCTGTTCCTAGGTATTAGAACTGAAAACATACCATAGCAATATATGTGCACCCATGTTTATAGCAGTACATTTTGTCATAGTTAAATCTTGGTAACAACTCAAGTGCCTAACAACTGAGGAAGTGATATTTTTAGACAATGGAGAATTGCTTACCTATTAAGGAAGATCAACTCAAGGATTTCATAGGTAATGGATGCATCTAGAGACCATACTCATAAGTGAAATAAATCAGACTTGAATGTGTACATATCTTACTGTCTCTTGTGTATGAACCTGCAAGAGTAAGTAAAATGTGAAAGGCAGGATAGATACTGTGAGATAGAGAGGAAATGATCAATGGGAAAGAACAGCTGGGATCAGGGAAAGGAGAAAAGAAAGAAAAGAAGGATAGAAAAAAGAAATATTTGTGTCTATACACATGGATTGCTTGGACAACTAGGCTGCTGATTTCTTCTGATCTGTTGAAAGGAGAAGTTAATGCTTAAATTTTTTCTCTCCCTTTTAATTGTTTAGAAGTTTTTAAAACCAATTTTGTATGCTAATATCTTGTATAATTTATTTGAAGTCAATAAACTGCAATATAATGACCATGGCTGAATTCATATCTTGTTTACTGAAATACTGTTTCTACTTTTTTGTAGTATTTTTTATTCTCTTTAAAATAAAATAGGACTTGGTAGATAGCAGTCTAAGCTTCTGTCTGGCAAGCACAAGGACTCTGATACTGCATGCCATATCGCCATGCCTGCCACAAAAATTGGGCATGGTGGCAAATGCTTGCAATCCCAGCACTGGGGAGGCTGAGACAGGAGAATCAGAGCTTTGTAGTGAGGTCCTGTATCAAAGAAATACATACATACATACATACATGCATACATACATACATAGATTTTAAAAAAGAAAATGATCCTATCTACAAAAAACTATATAAAAGCATAAATTTTATTGTCATGTTTGTGTTCATTTGTACGTAATTCTAACTATGCACCAAAAAATTGTGCTACCACAGAGCAACAGGCAGTAGAAAAACTTCAAGTGTGCAATAATTTCAGTCAATATAAAAAAGGCCAGAATAATGTTTCACTGGATGACTACGTGTGCCTTATCTATATGGTGTAGTCATAAGAAGACCTCAGGTGGAGTTGACATTTGAACTGAAATCTGAAAAACCACAGTAGGCTACTTGGGATTTTGTCATATCTTGGATTTTGAATTTTTTTTTTTTTTTAATTAAAGATTTTCACCTAGCTGAAGTCTAAATAGATATTCTAAGATTTGGAAAATGCTGAAACCTGAAATGCTCCTCTTTCCAAATGTTTTGTATAAGGAATATTAAGACTGTGTATATTTTTACAAGGGATAAGTTACCAACAAAATATCTTAAATGCTCCTTCAATTTTATAAGTAGTTACTAAGTTTTTGCTGTACTTTAGCCACTATATTATGTAGTAAGTGAAGTCTGGCTAGAAAGATATATGCAACTTTCTTTACTGAGTTTATGATACAAGATAGGAGATAAGGCAAATTAGTAAAATTTGTAAGTCAAGACAAAAGCTTATAAATACTTGCACAATTTTGGTATTTGGGTTTATGTATGTGTGGTATAAATTCACATTCATGAATCATTATAATTTAGTTTTATAAGGTATTTTGATTTTATTTAATAAATTATGATAGATTAATATGTTTTTTTAAAAAATAATCTCTGACATCAGTTCAATATCCAGTCATTCAGGTACCTCAAAATCAAGTAAGTGTTTCTTTTCTGGAGATTAATGGATGGGGCAGTTCTTGCAGAGATGGGTCAAGTACAGGACAGGGCAAGTAGAGGAACTCCTATAGCCAGAATTCACAGGGACAGTTCTGGGTCTGTACAACTGTGGCTTATTTTTCTCAGATGTCTCACCTAAGAGCATGTTTCTAATAGTAAGTTATGTCTGTTTCAGGATGGGTAAAATTAAAGACATACAAACGTTAAATTGTTTGATTAAATTTGGTAGTGAAATAGAGGCTAAAATACATAAATATGAGCTCAAGTTTTCTTTTATTGTTTATTCAGACATTTAAATACATAATATGAAAATTAGGACTCAGAATAAGCATAAAAATGGGAAGTCCTTCAAAAGTTACTTTTTTCTGACAGTACGTATGTATTCATGTAATTTGCCACTAGGATGTTTAATAGCTCAGTTCTTGAAGGAGCGTTTCATATATGTAAAAGGAGTAGAATGTGAATGTATTCTAACCTAGGCTGGATGGTTGCAGTGGAGGGAGTTGATGAAATACCAACAGTCCTTTCTCAACCTGATGTTAGGTGACCCACTTTGCCTTTTGCCAGGATGCTTTGACCTCTGATAGGACAGAATATTTGTGTGAACAATCAGGGAAAAGAAACAGGTAAAGTGAACTACAGAACTTGATTTTTTTTTTTTTAATGTTATGAGAAAGCCCTGTATTTCAAAACTAAATAAGTGAATGGTAATAGTAACCATACTGTGTATCATTATTTTCAAAGTAGTAGTTATGAACCAAAGTAATTCTTACAAAAAGAAACAAACAAGGCAGATCTTTCTTGCAATAAACTAAAATGAATTAGTGATATAATTGAATATCATTTTTGTTTTCTTATAAACTAACCATTTACTTGATAGAGTATAGCAGTGACTAAAATTACACTAGAAGCAGCACACATCTAAAAGACCAAAATGACAGGCATTCCAAGCATAGTTTTTAGTGTTACACATTGCTATTCGCAGTATGATAAACCTAATTGAAACATATTAACATGTATATTAAAATATTTTGCAAACAACAGAATATATAATTTGGGGAAGTATTTGAACTTCTCCCAACTTTTTCTTTGTCCCTTTTCTGTTTTGTATGTATTTTCTCTCTTTCTGTCTCTCTGTCTGTCTCTATCTCTGTCTTTGTTATATATACATATGTATGTATATATAATATGTGTGTATTTTTCATAAAACAATCCATGCAATATTTGTGGCTATATGTTTGACTGATTTCTCTTAACATTATGTTCTTAAATTGCATCTATTTACCTATGAATACCTTAAGTATATCTACATATAGTCTAGACCATGATATCTTACCAAGCAGTATACTAAGGTGAAAACTGATCAAATATCTAAATGTTAAACAGTTTGGTATGATAGTGTGTGACTAAAATCCAGGCACTTAGGAAGCTGAGGCAGAAGGAGTGAGTTTGAGGCCAGCATGTAATACATGGTAAATTCAAAGCTAGCTTAAAGTATATAATGAGACCTTGTCTAAAACAAATAAACAAACAAAATGTTGAAACAGAAACACTTAAACTGGTGGATGATAAAATAGTAAGGCTCTTAAAGACATAGGAATAGGCAAGTGCTTTTTGAACAGAATCCTAGTGGCACTAAGAATTAACAAATGAACTCATAAAAAAATAAAAAAAAAATCTTGTACATAACAATAAAGTTACTCTTTGAATTCTAAATACTTTTTCTTCTCTTTCAAGTTTCTATGCATTTTGACACATGGTACAAAATTTTGATTCACTGGAGCCCTTTGAATGAGGGTCATTTTTCTATTCCATTCAGTTTTACAACTATAATGATGTCTCTGTCAAGATAGCCAGTTCATATTTGAGTAAAAAATGTAATTACAAGAATGTAATCTAAGGTTAATTTATATTAGCCTAACCCTTTCCCCCTTTGCATCTTTAGTCTTGTACAATTTTGAATTAATTATGCTATGATGGCAAATACTTACAAGTGCACATGAGTAATTATAATTTCCACTTTAGTGTTCAACACACAGTGCCTCATCTAGTTACCAGTTACTTTACAAGAGAAATAAAGCCATAAACTATGTGTAATCATTTTTTGGCAATTCTAAAACAGTATGATTACATAAAAATTATAGTTTAAAATTAACGTAAATTTGGGTTTGTTAAGTTTTATCCTTTGAGACATTGTTCCTGGGGAAATGAAATTGCTTTGGCCATTCAAATTGCTCTTCTATGATTTAAAAGTCACACTGCCTTTGAAGACCTGTTGCAATACCTTTGTTTTTTTATTTTTTATTTTTTAATAGAGAAGTTGTAATTCTTGCTGTAGGGAAATGATAATGACCCCAAATAGATTTTTAGTTAGAATGCACTGAAGGGACAACAGACAGTTCTCTTGTATCTGTTTATTCTTAACCAGTCTTTCATATTTTAGGAGGCATAATATGGCCTTCATCACTTCTATTACTTTTTAGCTTTTGTTACTGAAATGCTGGCTACCATGCTGCACAGTGCAGCTTGTGAAATCTGAATTATCTCATCGCTTTAATAATTTTCTAACTGTGGTATAGTTTTCATCTGTATACTATGTGAACATGATAAAGATTAAAAATAAAGAAGCCCTTTTAAAGAAGAGCAATAGTTACTTTTTTATTATTGCAGTGAACTAATAAACTGTTAAACACCTCCCTAAGAATTAGGGCAGTGCTCCTTGGCTGACATAAGGTAGATGCATCCTGGAGTGCTGCTGTGAAGTCCCCAGAGAATGAAGTTGAAAAGAAATGTATGGTAACTTTCATTTCCCCAGTGTCTAGTTGAGCTGATTTCTCACTCACTCCTCACCATTTTCTTTAAGTTCTCTTTGTGAAGGAAACATATTTAGCTGTTTCTCTTTGTAATTCAACTGCTGGTAAGATTCAAATTTTCATTCAACTGTCAAAGTTTTGGACATTTTTAATTATGTCTTTGGCCATTTGCCTAGCAGTCTTGGAAAAGAACAGTCTTTTAAAAGCTGCCTAAAATTTAAATTAAATTGTAAACACTAGGTAGTTGGATTTCTGGATTCCTCTAATATAGTTTAATCTAACTTTAAATGACCAAACAATGAATTTGAAAGTGAAAGAAGATAAATGATAGGATATTACCAAATGTAAATTTCTGAAGAATAATTTAAAAGTGATAATGTTGACACTAAGTATTTTTGTTAATATATAAATAATTTAGTAACTAAGGACATTTTCTAAGCTGTCTATATGTTAAATATCACATGGCTCAACTGAGAAGTTTTACTTAGTGCAAAATTATGTTTATGGCAGAAACTATTTTGGAATTGGTGGATAACCTCCATCTGTGAATTTTGAGGGTTACTGTATATGCATGTATATGCATTATATGTAATGCATTATCAGTTTCTTCATCTAGCACTCTTACCTACATTTTAAGAATTATATTTCATTTAAATTAAAACTATTTCAATCAAAATGCATAGAGAATGTGATGGAATATGCTGGCTATGTCATTGACCTGGAGCTGCTTCTCCTGGAAGCAGGGGAAGGGGATCAGTGAAATAGCCATACTGCTGTGGAGCCATAGTGTTGACTGGTGATAGGGACAGGCTCAGTCTACTTCCACATCCAGGAAGCCAAAGGCTTAACAGTGTTTAGGCTGAGCCACAGCATGCACTGACAGGCAAAGGAGGCCGAGGACCTGGGCCCAGAGCCTCCGCTAGCTCCACTCCCTGGCAGTAGGAGCAGGACAGAACAGCGAAATAGTAAAACTCAACACTTCAAACATTTTCAGGGTTAATGTTAGAGCAAGAGAAAGACAAAAGACAAAAGAAATTTGAAATTTTACATTTAAATACAGATTATTTTTCACAGTTAAAGTTTTCTTTCGCCTCACAGTAATTACTACAGGAGTCATATTAACTGACTATCCTTCACTTCTTTAAATCTCATCCTGTGTAAAGGTTATGTTGCTTACTTTTTATCCTGTTATATAATTACTTGACCAACTTGTTGATTTTCATTACAGAAATTCTTCCATTAGGTTAGATTTCATGGTTACAGGCACAGTAACCTAAATTGCAGCCTGAGTATTAATAATCCTTAGAAAAAGATTTCATACCTTCACAAAAATTTTAAGTGGCAAGAGGGCTTATAGGCTGATTAGTGAGGGGAAATGCTTTCATTTACACACCTGGAAGTACTTATAGTTATAAGTTTGAAATAAAGACTAATAGATAGTTGTTTTCTGGTGGTATGCCCCATTAAAAAAGTCATAAAACATAAATAGTTCTGTTTAGTATGCCTCTTTTATGAACTATTCCAGAAATAAAATAATAAATTTAATGGGATGTCAAATGCTACTAATATGAAACTATTACTACATGTTATTTAGTAACTGAGTTGTTTAAATTTATGCTCAGTATGAATTTATAAAATGACAGCTGAAATACAAGAAGTTTGTATTTGAATAATGGGAATATTTGTTCATCTTTAAAATGAGTATTTCAATGGCAATGATCAATTTTTAATGCTGAAAGAAATATTTTATACATAGAAATCATAAAATCTTTCCTATGGAAATAGCAAAGTTGAGTGTTACCCAACAAATCTAAAATATTGAACTAATGACTTATACTTACACTAGTCTTCATTATTAATTTTCTGATTTGTGCATTTATATCTGAGTTCCTAACACAAGTAGGGTCACAGGTGATACAAAATAGTGAATACTTCAAAATATCAAGAACCACTTTAGACAAATATTTTTGTATTAATGTGCTGATGTAGTAGAGTAAGATTTGATTCTAAGTTTGACTCTGTCTTCAACTTGGGTTGTCCATTGATCTCATAAGGTCCACTTGTAAATAGAGGTCCCTATAGTTTTTATATTCTGAGGAGAAATAATTCAGTTCCTTGTAAGCCTCATTTATATTATGCTTCATCCAAATTAGTGAAGGCACTAATGTAAGAGATATAGTCATTATGTTCAATAACTTCACATTCCAGTGGGACACACATACATGCAAACAAAAGATTTTAGACTTGAGATTTCAATTGGAATATATGAATTTGAGGATCTATTAGTAATGTGTATAATTTTTAAAGTTGATGAATATTAAACATGGAGATTCTGTTATAATGGAAGTAATGTTAGTTGACATTTCTGAGTTAAAAACTATATTTTTGGTGATAGAACATCCGTGATTTTTTCACAATTAAGGAAAATTCTTAGCTTTTCAGATAAGAAGCCTGGGCTTTATTCGATTCCAACAATTAAAAGATATGAGAAACAAGCTATATTTCACTTTGTTCTTTCTTTTCACCAATGTGTCATCTGTAAGATGACATGAGTGTACAAGTGGTGTGCCAAGGAACTGTGCATATTTTCCTAAGCCAGTATTTTATCCCTCACTTTTCCTATTTCTTTCTTGACTTGGAAGGTATAGCTACGTATTTGCTTCTCCATAAACTATTTTTTCATGAAATCCTGCTAAAATGTAATACTATTTTTGTGGTTTGCTTTCTCCTATTTATTTCAAATGTAGAGTCACAGATGGTAAAAAGTAGGAGATACTTCAAATAACCACAGATAACTAATGTGTACAAGGAGCTTTAATAGCTATTGTAGCTAATAGATGGCAGACTTTTAAAGTCTGGATTCTTTTTTTCTTGCTTACATAGCCATCTGTACCTTGCACAACTCATTTCAGTATTTAAAATGAATATGTGCTAATCCTTGAATTATACATGTAAAAAACAAAACAGGACACTAGCATCATTGTTGCTATGGAGGCAGTACCCAGTAGTGACTAATGGTGTAGAATCTGAAGACAAATAGGAGTTATAGTCCTTGTCCTTTCCTGGACAAGTTACTCAGCTTCTTTGTGCTTTGCCATTATAGGATTCCGTGAGGATTCACTTGAAAACTTCCTGGAGAAGTACCTGGTATAATGGAGAACCTCACTCAGTATCCCTTATTACAATAATAAAGTGATAAGAGAATATTAGAAAAATGTGCCTAATTGTTAAAATAAGAGTATAGATTTTTCAGACCAAGTAGTTAAGCTATCTTCTTGTTAAGTTTTATACTATACTGAGAAAACATCCTGAAATTAAGTCAGAGAATATCAATAGGCAAGGTGCTTTGTATGAAGCATATTGGAAAAGAGAAATATGTTATCTAGCACAATCTATATAGGGAAGGTTTGACAAAGAATGTTGGGGAGTGTGGGTTGTGTGGAGTGCATTTATGTACGAAGGAAGGTTATGGAAGGTTTCCAGACACTACTTTACAAAAGTACACCGAGTACATTTTTGTTCACCTTTATTGTGGTGTTTTGTAAAAAACAAACAAGCAAATAAACAAAAAAACTAAAAAATAAACTAAACTACTCCAACTAAAATGGTGTAGTCACTGGCAAGGCAGCTCAGTGACTTAAGTACCTACCTGGAAAGCAAAAAGTCCTGAGTTTAATCACTAGTACCAAAAAATAAAAAAATAAATAAAATGGAGTAGTCATTCAATGGAGATTAAGGTAAGTCTTGTTTTTTTTCTTTTTTTCCTGTGCTGGTATAGTATTTCCATGGATCAATTTTTAAAATGAGTGATTTTTTGTTTAGGATTTCTGATATCTTGACCTTCTCATTTGTCTTTTAGATACAAATATTAAATATTTTTCTCTTAAAGTTTCTGTATAAACTGGTTTTGAATATTTTACCTTGTTTGGACTTTTAGCATTTCCCATACCTACATGGCCACAAGAATGATGATAGACACTAGAAAGACCAACTTCTGAGGCATAATGTAGAAAAAATTAAATTGGTTGAACTAAGACTCCATTTCATTTTTTCCTCATGTGAAAGGAGTCCAGATATATATTTTACAATGTACGTGTTATCTTTTTGTTGTCATTAGGTTTCTATCTTTCCAATTTGATATCTCCATGTTCACTTCATTCTGGTTTACAGCTGGACCTCCAAGAGGAGGGAGGAAGAGGAAAAAAAGTAGAGTCCTTGCCAGAAGACCTACACTTCCACATGTAACTTGGGTTGCTCTTAAAGATGGGATTTATTTATTTATTTATTTATTTATTTTGCAGTACTGGGGATTGATCAGGACCCTGCACTTACAAGGCAGGTGCTTATTTTTCTGAGCTATTTTCCCAATGAAAGATGGGATTTAGACATTAGTTCAGAAATATACCTTCCTTAAAGTTATATAGGAATTTACTAGTATGGAAATAGGAAATGGATGCTGAGATAGAAGATTTGCAAACTTTGCCATAAACATTTGCTGAATCGGCTGGTTCTAGGGTTTAGCTTCAGATGTATGATATTAATTCTGGCATAGATATTTCATTCAAGAGTATCTGTAGTAAGTTAATCAATTTTTTACTTTAGAGCTTATATTCTTTAAATCTTCACATGTGGTTCCTATAAAAGAGTGAATGGAGAAATGCCTTATTGCCATTTCAAAAACATTTCTATATTTTTAGTGTGGGCCCTTCCCATAATCACTCAAGTAGGAGGAAGTGGTTATTAAATTATACTTGATCTTAGCCAAAAGGCCGAGAAGCGATTGGTTATTAAATTATAATACATTTCACTTCTGGAAAAGGAAGACATGACTTGTGAGGGCCAGCCAGATAGCTCAGCAGACTGAAGCACCTGCTTCAGCAGAGTACAGTGGCTGGGGTTCCATCCCCAGCATGCCATTGCCAGCCCTGGGACATGCTGAGATGGCAAATTGGGATTGGGCATGGTGGCATGCACCTGTAATCCCAGCACTTGGGAGGCTGAACATTGGTGGATCACTGTGAGTCTGATTTACACAGTTAGACCTTGTACACCCTGTAGACCGTGTCATACATTAAAACAAACAAAAAGAAAATGAAATAAATTGTGTTGGTAGACCAAGTGCAGCCCTAAGTTTACCCATATGCTATGAGTACTCTCTGGATTTAGAGAGTTTTCTTATAGTTGCAGTTGTTTATGATAAAAGGAGAGATTAAATAAGAAAGGAAAGGATGCAAAGGTCAGAGCTTAGAGAAAATCAGTCACAAGCTTATAGATGTCTATATCTATCTATCTATCTATCTATCTATATAATATGTATATATTATAGCTGGCTCAACTTGCCATGGGGTTGGGCCTGGCACAGCATGTGGTGCCAGGGATCTAACCACAATCCCTGCAGTTGCCTAAGCTTTCCTAAGCAGGTGCTTTAGACTGCTGACCCATCTCGCTGGCCCCTTTTAGGTTTCTTTTTTTTTTTTTTTTGTCTTTTTGAGACAAGGTCTCGCTATGCAGTTCAGGCTGGCCTTGAGCTCACTTTTGTAGCCCAGGCTGGTCTCGAACTCACACCGATCCTTCTGCCTCAGCCTCCCGAGTGCTGGGATTACAGGCGTGAGCCACCACGCCCGGCTAGGTTTCTTTTACCAGTGGCATTATGCAGAGCACATTTCATTTCCCCAGCCATGTTCTATGAGCACAGTGAGCAGCTCATCCAGGTCTTTTGTGATGTAGGCATGCAACACTGTGTGTCTGACTTCTGTTTAAACTCCTACCACACCAGAGAAAAATCAAATATCATTAATCACATTATTTGCATTAACAAGTCAGGGTGGTAGTGTGGCTCAAGGCTTTAGGAATAATAAAACTCACCCTTTTCTGACAATATTTTCTGACACTTTGATTGCCAGAGAGAGGCTATGCTCCTGTTCTGAAAAGAGGCCTTTTAGGGAAATATGTAGATTTGAGCAATTTGGACCTATCAAGTTAACACTTTCCTGTAGGCATTTCTATCTGAAAGGGGGGGAAAAAAAGGAACAAAAAATATGAAGCAGTTATTTTCGCAACAACTGTCAGGCAACAAAAGACAGTGATCTCTAAGACAGGGATAATAAATGAGGGAAGCCCTATTGTTTCTGTGGTTTACCATTTTAGGGTTTATAAGCTGAAGCTTGTGAAACAATAACTGCAAAGAAATGGGTGGACTGCTTCAATTGTGCTGACACAATTGAGGATCCACGGGGACAGAATTATCTAGAATTTGTAGAAAGGAGTAGCACAGAAGAGACAGACTTAGAAAAATCTGCAGAGGGTTCCCATAAGTAGTGCACAAAGTACCAATTAGCACATACATGTGAATAATGACCTATGACTGGGTACAAAGCTAAGAAAACTAGAAAGCACAGTGCTTGGCAGCTGTGTTGGTTTCAGAATGTAGCCTGCTCCCAGCAGGCAGTCTGGAAAATATCATGATTCATAGGACATAGAGTACTGAGGTTTCTTACCTCAGTATTGGGAAATGATGGGCTAGAGGCCAAAGGCTGCGCAAGTTCCATTTCACAAACCTTAAAACTGAAACATGTCATGATCAAATTGCTTCCAAGTAAACAACTGTGCTTCAGAGAAAAATATAAGAATATTTGTAGAAAAATTTAACAATGCTATGATCACTATTCAATTAAAAATAACTAAGCATTAAGAAGTATAAGAAAATATCATCTGTAAAGAGGATTAATATCAATGAATCAGAACAGGCATGGTGGAGTTCTGTAATCACAGCAATTGGGAGACTGAGGCAGGAGGATTACTGAGAGTTAGAGGGTAGTGTGGGCTACAAATTGAGTTCAAGGACAACCAGAAGCACATAGTGGTCTTTTTTGAAAAAAATCGATGAATCAAAGTAAGTTCAAAAGTGATACACTTAAAAAAAAAAAAACAAAAACAAAAAAACGATACACTGAAGCACTTATCTTTTTTTTTGTCTTTGTGAAACAGGGTCTCGCTATGCAGTTCAGACTGGCCTTGAGCTCACTTCTGCAGCCCAGGTTGGTCTCAAACTCACACCAATCCTCCTGCCTCAGCATCCCCAGTGCTGGGATTACAGGCGTGAGCCACCACGCCCGGCTAAAGCACTTATCTTTAATGGTAGTTTTTATATTAATTTATAGTTAAGTAGAGCTGGATATTGTGGCACATGCCCATAATCCCAGCATTTGGTGGGTAGGAGGATAGCCAGGCTCAGCTATTTATTGAGTTAAGGGTCCTCCTGAACTGTATAGAGAAACCCTGTCTCAAGAGAAAAATGAAAAAAAAAAAAAAAAAAA
>PVJA010035030.1:0-22119 GCA_004027025.1 Myocastor coypus
CTCCTCCTCCTCCTCCTCCTCCTCCTCCTCCTCCAACCTCCTTCTTCTTCCTGAGACAAGATTCACTGGGTAGTCCAGGCTGGCCTGGAATTCATGTCAATCCTTCTGTCTCAGCCTCCTGCGTGCTGGAATTACAGAGACGTACCACCATATCCTACTCTTGTTATTTTTTTACAGTGCACCTGCTATGGCTTACTGCTTTTCTCAGATACTGATTCTCTGGGCTCTCCCAGAACCCTGTGAAATTGGCACTATCACCAGGCCTGTTACACAGATGAGGAAGATGAAGCAAAGAGGATGAACAGCTTGCTGAAGATCACAGGGCTTCTTAGCGTTGGCTCCAGCGTGTGCTCTGAAATACCCTGCTGCACATAGCAGGGGCTCAGTAGATGTTACTAAGGAACTGAGAGACAGAGTGGGGGAGGAGAGTGGAGGCCAGGGGTGCACATAAATGAAGACATGCTGTGCACCTGCACCAGTGTAACTATCATCTCTGCAATGTGTGCTAAGAAAAAAAACAAAACACTTAGAAAAAAGAATGCGTCCTCCAGCAAAGCTTGCCTTATGCCTTACCGTTTTGGCTGTGAAGGCCTAGGCAGAGCTGAGTCTCAGACAGCCCACGGCTGTGGAGAGCCCAAAGGGCCAGTCTTCAGTGGCTATGAACATGCAGCCGTGTCTTCGGGTGAAGGTGCCAACTGCACAGCCAGACCCCATCTCAAAAAAGTAGAACAAACACATAAACAAAACTGGCTGATATTCCCCGCCTTCTTTTCTTTTATACATTTTTAGATATTTGATGTGACTTAGAAAATACATATAATAAAATTAACTGAAAATTAGAATCCATCCAAATATGAATACAAAAGAAAGTGAAGGCTACATGAATGGGCACAAAGGGCCAGGCTCTCCAGGGCTGGAGGCAGGGTGGTGGCAGTGCTGTGCTCAGATTCAGGCTCTCCTGATGGGAATCACAGGCTGCAGGTCTTCTTACAAACCTGCCTGCCTGTGCGCGGTGATCGCAGTCTTGTCAGCCCAGACCTGGGCCTGTTCTCGTCCCCTTTTGCATTTGATTCTGAGTCCCTGGCTGCATTTGACTCTGGGCCATAACCAGGACCCCAGTGCACACCTGCATTTTCCCGAGTCCCTTCAGACTCCCACGTGAGATGGAGCAGAGCTCCAGATTGCTGACTGGAATCTAGGCTTCATGTCCAAGGGTAGAAATCCAGAGATTCCTGCCGCAGGTTGCTTGAACACTTACCAGATGCCATGGTTTTCCTACATGACTGCATCTCCATGCACTAATATGCCTCAGTAATACAGAGATGGGGAAAGTCAATTAATTAAAAATAATTAACTTTGAGAGTAATTATGCAAGCAAAAGCACCCCAAGTGAATTGATAACGACTTCTTTTTGCTGTGGACACTAGTGGGCTATGTTGTAAAGGACTGGATTGAGGGGATTTTTAGTATAAATGATGCTCTCTTTTAGTTTCAGAGTTCAAGGGGAGAAACTAGTAACATAGAATTCAGGAAGGAAACAGTGGTACATTTTGTCATGATGCAGGTGTCATGTGAAGGGTTTGGGGCTCAGCTGCAGGGCACCCACCTGCTGGCAAGCAGCGCTTGTTCTGGAGGGGCTGTGTCATCTTCTGGACTGGGCACCATCACCTTCCAGCCAGGACAGAGGATCAAACGAGAAGATGTAGGGCATGTGCTCAGTGTAGCAGATAGTGCAGAGCGGAGCCCTAGAGTTGGCTTAAGTGTCACTTCTGGTGACACATGTAGAAGGGGTGATTGTATCTGTCATTTGGTCAGTGCTGTGGTGAAAGTCTTGCCTGTGATGTCTCCCAGGCTCAGCTTCAGGCACCCTGCCCTCGCCCAGAGGCTCTGCCGCTAGACGGGGTCACTCTTGCTGGAGCCCTGGCTATCGGCTTATGTCCCTGTGTCCTGTCATTGCTACAAGTACTTTCCTTCGGCTTCTTTTGTGGCCTTTTGGCATCTACCAGGTGGTTTCTATGTGTCAGGGCTCTGTTCCTTGCATGCTGGGCCTCGTCCCTCCTGTCTGAGTCCCCGGGGCCAGTCCTTGAGGGTCACCATCTGGGCTCTGTGCCTGGATTCAGCAGGGCATGAGAGCAGGTCGCCTACCTGAGGTGGGTCGTACGTGCTCTACTAACCCGCCTGGCAGGGGCTTGCAGAGCTGGGTCTAGATCGGGCAAATGCTGCTCTCATACAAAGGTGGCAGCAGGGAGACCCGAAAAGGTGGGGCTCAGAATGTTCCATCTGCCCTTCCAGATTGGCTCTCTCCCTTCACTCTCAACTACTCTGCTTGGAAAACCCACTCCTGCAGGCTTCCTTCTTGGGGGTCTTGTGTTTCAGTTGAGTTTGGCCCATGATGGATACTGTTGGGAGCTGAGAGGGCAGGGGGAAAGTGAGAGCTGGGTATTGTCACCTTGTGTCCTTGTGGCTGGGGACACCATAGACCAGCTTTGCTATTCTCTACCGGAGGCTAGAGCTCCATTCTAGGGTCACCGAAAGCTACAGTGGCCTCTTCCTATCTGTGGATGCTGTCCTATTCTTCTCCAGGATTTGGGGTATCTGTGGTCTGTCTTCCCTGCATAGACTCTGTCACCCTGCAGTGACTGTGCCCAAGGTTAGAGCATTCAAGTGCCTCGGCCCTAGGGTAGAAGGGACTTGGATTCCTGGAGTGCACCCTGGAGTGGAGGGCACGGGGAGGGCGTAGTGCTGTCTCTGGCTCACCTGGCAGGCAGCGTGGACAGCAAAGCTGAGTAGGCTCAGGAAGCCCAGGTCGGCCTGCTAATGATGGCAACCAAGGGCTCTGGAGGTTGGCACAGTTTAGATGGAGGCCAATTCTGTGATGAGTCTGGTTTCAATGTCCAGAGGTTCAGTCTCAGCTCTCAGCACAAGGAATGGGTCACAGCTCATGTTGCTTCGTCTGTGTAGATTGTTGTGGTTTGTGTTTAGATTGTCTGTCCCACGCCCTCAGAACCTCATGTGCTGACACAACTGTGGATTAAATAAGATGATGATTTTAGAGCAGGGTTTGATGTTGGGGGTGGAGCCTGGTGGGAGGAGGTAGCTGCTGGGGGTGCAGCATGGCCTGGCAGGCCTGTCTCTCTCCTCCTTCTTCTTCCTCTCCTCCTGCCATCCTGCCATGGACTGCTTCTGTTTTGACCTGCCCCTTTGCTATGCCACTCTGCCCTGGAGCCAGTGGACTGTGAACTGAAACCTCTGGACTGTGAGCCAAAATGATCCTGTCCTCGTCAGAGTTGTGGGTGTCTATATTATGCCTCAGCAGTGAAGGAGTAACTAAGAATCAGGTGCAACCTGGTGAAGTCGTGGTGAGCAAGCTGAGCAGATGGCAGTTCTGAATTTACAGGGATTGTGGATTCTCTTGTAGTCTGGTTGTGCTATAAGGAAAGAGACCCAAATAAGGCGATTTTAAAAATATGAATGTAGTGCAGGAGACCAGGCTGTCAGGGCTGCACCAGAAGTCTCTAGTAATTGTCTATGGATGACCGAAGTCATTTTGGATTTAAATAAAATGTGATTTTAAGGAATTTCAATTATTAAAATTTAGGACATTTAGATAAACTGTTTGACTTTAAGTGGAAAACTCAGCTACTGTCAGATGTCACGACATTTAGGTCACAGAAACAATGTTGTTTTGGCTGTGCTGGCCTCAGAGAGTGAGCTGGTGGCTCCTCCAGGTCAGAGGCGGAGTCTGGTTGGGATTGTGGTCACGAAGGGGCAGCCAGTGGCTGGGCTGGCCTGCAAGGCTGAGCTCTCCATGGGCAGCATCCTAAGCCCGATTGGCCTGTGGAGTCTAGTTTGCCAAAACGAAGCAAGAACTGAAATACAGAGTTGTCCCCTGAGAAAGACAGGGCCAGGGTTGAGCATGTGATTATGCAGAGCTTGAGACCCACACTTGCAGTAGCAAGAGGAAATGGGGAAGCCTGGGAGGAGTTTTCCTAGAGTCTGCACTTCCATGGCAGGTCTTGAGGCACGGAGGGCTTCAGTGAGCACGGCGCAAGAGAGCTCTGGGGATTCTTGTGCATTCAGTGTACTTCATCGCTGTTTGGCTTTAGACACCAAAAAGAGGCTGCGGAGGGGAGGAGCCAGGGGAGGCCCTGTGAGGGCACCGCTCCGCAGCATGCGCTGGGCACCCATGAAGACCAGCCCTGCCTGAGGCTCATGCCCAGGGTGATGGGCTCTGCATTTTGCAGCCTCTCAGTCTTGAGCCACTGTGTCTTGTCGGTTTCAAAATCAACTGAAGAAACATCTGAAGCTGTCAAAGTGTGGGTGTGGGTGGGGTCTTTCTAAACTTTCCTGAACTGCGCAGATAGAGAAACCGCCTCTCCGCACACATTTTCCTGCCTTGTGTTGCGAGTGTGCACACAGAAAGCCACCCACCATTGTGGTGGTTGTCATAGGAACCAGCAGTTGTTCCCTCAAAGTTTTCCATATTGATTAAGTTTTTGTTAAAGTCTCCACTATTCTTGATTTCCTAGCTTTTCTGCCTCTGTATCTCTAACCTCTAATGATGGGGCTGGGCCCTACCTGAGTCTCTGAGGGTCTCTCAAAACAAGAGCATCAAGCTCTAGCCAGGTATAGTGCATGCCTGTCCTCCAGCACTTGGGAAGCTGAGGCAGGAAGATTGCCTTGGGCTCTAGGACAGCCTGATCTAAATAGTGAAACCCTGTCTCAAAAAGACAAAAACAAAACAAAAGCATCAAGTTCTTTCCCTTGCTTATGACTTCTAGCAGAAAGAAAAGTGCCTGGGAAATCAGTCTTGGGAAACAGGATATTCTAAAAGCACATTGAGGAGTAAAGCGCGTACATGTACAGCCAGTCCTGTGGCTGGCAGATGAGACATTTGGCAGGGAGGGCTCAGCAGGGGCGCAGGAAAGAACAGCCGCCTGGCCTCTACTTCCCAGATGCAGCTTCTCTTCAAAAAGGCCTTTGTGAGTGGGCAAGAGGAGCCCATTTGTAAGCCAGGAGCTCTACGGGGCTCTTATGAGGGGCCTGGTTAGAGGAAATGGATGTGGTCCCTTTCATCTGCTCTGGCTTCCTTGGTGCTGTGAGGTGCGGGCTGCGAAGGTACTAATGAGGAGGGGCTCCATTCTCTCAGAGGCCATGAGCTGCATCTTAATGCAAATACACTCAGGGCAGGAGGCTTCTACAAAGCTCCGCACAATAATAAAAACCTTTCAGAGAAGGTTTCCAGGGAAAACAAACAATGAAGCAGGCATCCCACTGCTTGTTGTCTTTTAAAAATCCTCTTAGGAACCTGTGATCCAGCTCCATTCAGCTGAGGAGTGGCCTTGTCTCAGCAGGCAGACAAGATGGGTGGGCACTGTCTCCAGCTACCCTGCCTGGTGCTGGCTCCTGGTCTTTCCTGTGGTCAGGTGGGGATGGAGCTCTGGGGCCAGAGCCCAGGGGCCAGAGCCCAGGTCCGGGTAGAGGTGTTGTGTGCATTCTGCAGCCCACCCAGTTTCCTGGTGATGGGGCTGGGACCTGCCGCTGCCCTTGGAGGAGAGGGAGCCTCCAGTGGTTATTCCCATGGTGTGTGTGGGGTGCATGTTTAGGGTCTGTACTTAAGTGACCTCTTCCCAACAGACACTGTAAATGTGACTGATCAGCTCTAGAGATGCCTCTGGTGTGCGGGCTCTTACAGGGCTCCAGGTGGTGGGAGGCTGGGAGGACGAGTTATCTACCTGGTCCTTATGTCTGCCTGTTCGGCACCAAGTCCACTGTCAACACGTCTTGCCTGAGTTGCAGCTGTGACCTTCTGGATCACCGTCTCCCAAGCCTACCCTTCTTTTCCACAATGTTTATTAAACCCGGCCACAAATTCTCTAGGACACCCTCCCAGTGTCAGGAAAGAGTGCAGAATCTCTCCCGGCCTCCAGGATCTGTGATCGCCCAGTTCCTGCCTTGACTCTGGGCCTTTGCGGCCTTCTCAGGCTCTGGTCTCTGTAATCTTCAGCCCCAGAAAGGCCTGGTCCTTGTCCCAAGGAGCCCAATCAACTTCCGCTTAGCTCCTAAGGCTGCCTCTCGTGCAACTCTCAGGCCACGCTGCTGGGTGTTTACACTAGCTCTTCCAGCTTTCCCTTCACGGTGGAAGTGACTCCGCTAAGGCCCATCTTTCCTAGCAGCCAGAAAGCCGTTGAGGACAGGCTTTGCTGGGGATGATGCGGTGTGGACAGGTTTTGGGCTCTTGTGTGTGACAGAAATGGGACATGGGCCACGGCAATGAGGTAAAGCAGCTTCGCTTAATCAGGAAACTACACTCAGAGCGAGTGGGCACTTGCTGGCAGAAAAGACCATGGCAGGGGTGCCGGAAAAAGGGGGTTTAGAATTCAAAATGTCACACATGGTGTAGGTATCTCTTGTTGGGTCTTTGGGAGCTTGGCTGGCAGCGGGACTGAGTTGCCACATGTGCAGCCCTGAACACTATGTCAGGCCACACACTGCGTGGATCCCACGCCGCACGCATCTCACGCTGCCTCATGCATCCCTCTGGAATTCACGCAGTTGTAGCTGGGTGTGTGAGATGTTCACCTTGGCGCGAACCTTAGGAGAGTGCCAGGTGGTGAGAGGTTACTATAGGCGGCCCATCTTACCTCCACCTGCAGGAAGTCATCCTCAGGACAGAGGTGGGGCTGGCCTCTGGTGCTGCCGAGGTTCAGCAAGTGGAGAGGAGTGTTCCATGCCTGGGTGGACCACTGATGTCACAGGTGCCACGTCTGTGTGGCTCCCTGCACCTGGCACCTGGTTTGCAGATTCTGAGATTGGCTGATCATGGAGGCATCCTTTGGGGGCCCCGTGCTGGGTGTGCTGAGCTACCAGGCGGGTCTTCTTCTCTTGGCCCTTCCCTTGAGCATCAGCACCTGTCCCTGGCACATGTGTGGGACATAATGTGTCTGGTGCCTGGCTGATTTGATGAGCCATTGGAAAAGCGTTTCCCACCTACACTTTGCATTGTACATTTCTGTGTTAGCAGAAAAGCTAGATAAAGAACAAAAGACACAGTCAAACTTGCTGTTTGGCATAGTATGGGTGGAAAAAGTCCAGTCCATTTAATTTACTGAATTTGTGCCTTAAAAAAAAAAAAAATCCCAGGATTCAGGCAATTCAGTTTGTGTAGACCCAGGGAGACAGGGATCAATATCTGGTTTCTGAGAGATGAGACTGTACATACTGCAGATTCAAAACTGAAAATCCATACAGTCGGCCACGATGCAAGGCTGTAGGTCACCGAGAGAAAAAACGAGCTGCACCAGCGTGCTGCTTCTTTGTTGGGAAAATGGAAGAGAAAGCTGCTTCTCCAGTGTCGCCTTAATATGGGTAAACTGTGAAAGAGGAGTTTCCCTGAAGCAGGTTTCATTAGTCCTGGTCTGAATATGCTCCTTGTAGAGATACTGTAAAGTGCTGAAAAATCAAAAGAAATAGAAAACGATTTATTGTCACAAAGCCTCTACCCAGGAATTATGATTGATAAATGTTGATATTTTTCTTTAATGTGTTAGACAGTTTTCTGCATAGTTGAATTTATATCAGGGGTTTCTGTAATCATATAAAATAACCATTTTACTCCCAAACTTAGCAAATTTGAGTTCTAATGATTGCGAGCATTTTATTATTTATGTGGACCACAACTTCCCTCAATCATTCATCTTTTACTGAAAACATAGGAAGTGTCCAGTCTTTCAGCTATCATAAATGAAGTTCAAATGAACATATACATGCATATTCAAAGTGTGCCTATGCCTTAGTGTATAATTATAATCTAAATAATTATAGATTATTTCTATAAGATTAATTCCTAGAATGGCATAACTGTGTCAGGAGGACATAAAACACTTGAGTCTTGATTAACATAAATAAAATGTTATCCAATTTAGATTCCATCATTTCTAGGAACTTTTTTTGATATTTGGATCTCCTAACCAGAGCTCATGCTCATTTATTTAAAAAATTATATCTATCAGTAAGGATTTAAAAAAATTATTTTATTCATTTGGTATAGGGTCTTGCCACGTACCTTGACTCTTACTGAGCCTCCTGTCTCAGCCTCCCCATCACTGGGGTAACAGGCTGTGCTACCATGCCTGGTCTCAGTGGCTGGCATGGTATGTGGTACCAGTATCAAAGCCAGCTCCTTGCATTTGTCAGGCAGGTTCTTAGACTACTGAGCTATCTCCCTATCCCCAGTAAGGATTTTTTTATGGGTAGATTTTTATGAATTTTCTCTATATATACTCATCATTTTCTTTGATTTGTGATTAGGAATATTTTTCCCTTTTAATTTTAACTTTTATGTACTTATTTTACTCTCCACTGATGGTTACTTCTTAGGGAAGTTAGAAAGAAAAGAAAAGAAGATCTGTGGAAATATGCATTTATAAATGAGGCCTCCCCCAAAGTTAGAGTGAATTCCTCCTCCTTCAGTGCCCAAGCTGGTCGAAGTCCTTGTGGGTGTAACACAAGAGGGGAGGAGACAGATGAGCCCCTGATAAGCTCCAAAGTCATCCTTTAGGAGCCCAGAGTGAGAGACTGGAAGCTGAGTAGAGCAGAGATCAGCTGGGGCCCCAGGGAGGCCAACTTCCTCTACAGAATAGAAGAACAGGTGCAAGACAGATGAGGGGGCAAGGGATGGCTAGGCAGTCCCTGTCCCAGAGGGTGGGGGAGATGCAGGACTGGGGGCCTGGGAAGAAAATGGCCACTGGGGTGCTGGCACAGAGACTCACCGAGACCGCTCCCTTCAGTCTCCAGAGCCTGAATCTTTGGGAGCCTTCCAGTGTCCACGACAGCTGACAGCCTGACGTCAGCACCAACTCCAGCACAGCTGATAATGAGGAAGAGAGTGCGGACATGGACCAAGTGCTACCTGGCATCTGGAGTTCAGGCTTTGTGCAAACACTTTCCTTCACGTATGTTAAGGAAGTTGAGCATCACTGGAGTTAGTCTTCTTTTCTGAGACCAATGGTCAGAAAAAGATACTTTTCTTCCATTTTTACCAGATTGTGTGTGTGTGTGCGCGCACGTGTGTGTGTGTGTGTGTGTGTGTGTGTGTATGTGTGTGTATATGTGTTTGTGTGGTGTTTCCCAAATTTTTTAGTAAGAAGGTGACTCACCTCTGTAGGACTTCACAGCCTAGGGTGGTACCAACGTCAACCGCCTCAGTGTCCAATCTACAGGCTTCATGTTCATGTTTTAGTCATGCTCACCAGGCAGGGTCTGAGGCCACTGGCTGCTGTATGATTTTTCCTTTGTTCAAAGATGTTTTTGATGTCTAGTTTCTGACCTGGAGAGGAGCCTGTAATTCCTTCTTTTCTTAGCTTTGCCGTTTGGGCTTGTGTTTCAGAATTAAAATAGAGGGTCCATCAGGCATCACTCATCTGTGAGATGAGGGCCGTGTCCACCTATTGATCCCATCATGGGCAGCATTTACAGGGTTCAGGCAAGCACCGGCTCAGGTGCCCTAAGTAGAACTTATGTTATCCCTCGGCACAGGGTGTGCATAAGGGAGCTATCTTCACCTGAACAGTCTGGGGGAAAGTGTTTCCTGTACTGCGAGGTGTAATGCGTAACACAGGTTGTTTTTCTTGTAGGTGAAATCAGAGTATTCTCCATGGTACTGACCCAAGAGGGCACATTCAGCCATTCCAAGCCCATTTGCCTTTGAATGATGCCTTCTGTATTGAGGCATTTATTTTTCAAGCCAGGAACATTTTGTGATTACAACTAGGAGGTAGAACGTAGCTTGTTTTGTGGTAAATTTGGTAAAAGAGGAACAAATTGTGGAAAAGGTGTTAAGGAGAACTGGGACTCTGCTATGTTCCTGAGAAGAATTGGGACAGTCTTTGCCTTGGAAATATCTGCATGGTCGGCATTTCTCTTGTATTTACATGGACACCTGTTCTTAGGATACTCCCATGATCCAAGCACTCCTTCTCTGCGTTACTCGCCAGCCTCTCCTCGCTTCCAATCCTGGGCATCACAGTGCATGCAACTGGAAGCCACTGCCCTGGAGCCCTGGGGAGCCTGTTCTGTCCCGAATGCATTGTTCCTCCTGCAGGAGACTGGCTGGTGACAGCACCTCTCTCTTCATTATTCTTGGCTATGTAAGCTCCTTCACTCTCAGCCTGTCAGGGTCTCCACCTACATCCAGATCACTCTGGTTTTCTCATGCTTCTTCAGAACTGCTACGTGGACTTTTGGTCCAACCTCAGATTTAACTGACCTGATAGCTGCTTCCCTTGGCTCCCAGTGATGCTTTGACCTAGGATTCTTTTTCATTTTCCTTCATTCTGCTTGTTTAAGTACCAGCATGGCAGCCAACTTTGACTCCTCCTTTCCTGAGATTCTTTCCTATGCAAGCAGTCAGGGTCTGTTTAGATCTTTCTCCAACTTTCTCTGAATCTCTACCCTCTCTCACAACTTCTGAAAGCTGGTTCATGAGGCCCTGGGTCTGGATTTTTGTGTTATCCATGTGTAATTTTCTTAGATAGAAACTGCCTTTGCTCCCTGCTACAGGAATCTCTTTTCTCCAAAATAAGATACATTAGATTTTGTGTCCTCTGCATGTGGAACTTTTGTGAAAGGGAGGAGATCAGGCCAAAAATTTCTAGGCAACCTGGAGCCCAAGCCTCATTTGCAAATTCCTGGACCATTGAAGGTAATTATTTTGGGTCATTCTAGAAGGGACGGGAAGATAAGGGATGAATGATTGAATTTTGTAAATAATAGAGGGATAAATTAAAGAGGGAGGGGGTATCTTTAGAGAATCTCTTTTAGACAAGGGGAGCATACAGTTGGTAAGTTCTCTGTGGAAAGGAACATCACTCCTTGTCAGTGTGGAGCCACAGGGAGCTCTGGTGGGGTGTGGGGTGTGGGTGGATGGGACAGACCTGGGGTCTACTGCTGTAGGACCAGCCAGTGTTAAAGAGTCCACTGCCCAAGGCGACACATCTATGGGGAGCCACACAGGCTGGACCATGGGCTCTTTGGCTGGAACAGGGAAGTGTGAAGACTGCAGGGCCCTTTCCTTGTGACTTTCCTAAATGCTGTGACTAACACAGGGCACCAAAGGACTCCAGCTTGATTATGAGAGGTCTGGTTAGGGCTTTGCTTCCTTAACACAGGACTGCAAGGTGCAGTAGCTCAGGCAAATTCGAAGCCTTTCTTCTTTCTTTCTTTCTTTCTTTCTTTCTTTCTTTCTTTCTTTCTTCTTTTTCTTTTTTTTTCTTCTTCCCCCTGGACAGTCCAGAAGGGCATTGAATCTTCTTTCTGATAAGCAGCACTGGCTGATTTCTTTATGATAGCCATCCTTACTGGGGTGAGGTGGTATCTAAGTGTTGTTTTGATTTACATTTCACGAATAGCTAGTGATGTGGAGCATTTCTTCATGTATTTGCAGGCTTGCTGTATTTCTTTCTCTGAGAAGTGAGTGTTCATCTAAGATGCCCATTTCTGGATTGGGTCTTTGAATTTTGGGACCCTAATGATTTTTAGTTCTTTGTAGATTCTAGATAGAAGACCTTTGTCTGAGTATTTGTTAGATAAGCAGCGCTGTACAATGACTTTGCGCAGGAATCCAAGCTCCTTCCTTCCTGGTACCTCATCATCCAATGGAACAAGGGTTTAAGATCTTATGCCACTATCCTCTGCTAACCTAGGGAAGTGTGTGGATTCTATCTTGGAAAAGTGGTTTATAGTGGATTAAAAAAATACATAGAAATAAAGCATTAAAGTTAAAAATGCAATCATAAACATTATTAAAAGACAAGTTTTTTTTTTTTTTTTTGAGACAGGGTCTCGCTATGCAGTTGAGGCTGGCCTTGAGCTCACTTTTGTAGCCCGGGCTGGTCTCGAACTCGCACCGATCATCCTGCTTCAGCCTCCCAAGTGCTGGGATTACAGGCGTGAGCCACCACGCCTGGCTAAGTTTGTGATTATTAACATAGGTGCTTTTAACTGTTACAGAGATTCAGTGTCATGTTCAGTAAGTGCTTTAGTTTCAAAATTATGATGAGCATAAATCCCTGTTTTGTGACATCTGTATCACTATGACAGGGCATAAAAACACCTGTTACTTTGGCTGGGGACAAGGTCCCAGACACTGTGACTATTACTGGGATTTGCTGCCCCTGTTCACTATTCAGGAAAACACTGAATTTCAGTGTGCTATTTCTGAAAGCAAAGCAGTAACATTTCCTACCTGAGTTTCTGGACAGCCTGATATCTGACTATGGACTCTGTGTAGAACTGTCAACCCTGGGTAAAGGGCCTGTCCTGGAGTGTTGAAGCCACTCATCTCTACACCTTTGTGTCAGCCTCAGCAAAAGGAAAGAAGCAGCCTAGGACAGTCTATCATCTATGCAGGTGAGGTCACAGACACCTTTCCTCTGTGGATCCATGAGCCTAGTCCAGTGGCCATGCTTATCTTCAAAAGAAACATGGATGAGGTGGTGGTAAGAGCCAGTGGCCATGCTGAGACTGAGAGCTTTAGCTAAAGAGAGGAATGGTGGGGCTGGAGAAATACCTGTTCCCATTACTGAATTTCAAAGTATGTTGAAATTCAATTTCAAAGCCAGGTTCAGAAGAGATTGTGTGACTTACGTGAGAGTCCTACATGAGGCTTAGCCAGAGAGGGCTCAAGTGGCTGGGAAGAACTGAGCACTCAATACGTATTCCTTGAAGCTGACTTGCATGTGACCAGGTCTGTTAGAAAAATCATCAGTGGCAGAAAACACTGAACTTCTGTGAAAGAGAAGGGACCAAGAGATTTAGGTTTAAATTCATTCACTCAATAGTTATTCATTCAGCTTGGATTCTATGCCAGCCAGGAACTATTGTAGTTGCTGGAGAAATAACAGTAAACAATATGAAGCCCTGGTTCCCAGGAATCTTTCACATGCATAGGAGAATAAGAACAGTCAATAAACATATGACCCTTATGTCCTAGGAGGCAAAGAGTGGGATGGAGGTCAGGGTGGGATTGAGGTCAGGGTGGAAATGTGATGGTAGGCAGAGTCCTAAGATGCTCCAAATTTTGTCTCTAGTCATCCACCTATGTCCACCCCATACACTGTCTCTACATTGCACATGAACAGATTGGGCTATAGCAAGAAGATGTTTTCACAATTAAGTTATAGTATATGGCAAAGGGGATGGGATTTTGAAGACATAATTAAAGCACTGAAATCAGTTGGTCATCAGTTAATCTGATGGGAGATTTTCCTGGATATCAGTGACTGAGGAGGTAGACCTTACAAAGTTAGAGTGAAATCCTCCCATGCCTTGACAAAGCAAATAACCACCTTGCACATGTCTGCAGCAAGGACCACACTGCATGGACTCAAGGACAGCAAGTAGGAGCAGAGAGCAGCTTTAGCTCCAATTAATAAGAAAACAGAAATCTTGGCCGTATGAGCCCAAAGAAATGACTTCCAGCAGAACCTTGGGTGGGTCTGAGAGGAGACCTTTTGCCAGGTGAGCTTTCTGGGGAAGATATAGTCTGGCTGACACCTTGATTTTATCCTTGTGGAGAACCCTGCTGAACTGCTACTTCAGGGCTTTACTAGAGGAACAGATATAACATAGGATGTACAAATGTACAAGAAATACAAGATTGGTTTGCAATGATCAGCCACAGAATACAATGAGAAAGCATGCAGAGGACGTCTACACACTAGAGACTGAAAGCTTCAGTGCAAGGTCTACAGTGTTCCATGCAAGTCTGTATTAGTAGGCCATTGGTCTGTGGTGGAAGGATGATAAGTCTATACCAGAAGGCTGAAGGATCCAAGGCAAAGGCTGAAGAGTCTGAGCTTGAAGTCAGGAGATGATGACTAAGCTGACTGTGAAGAGCGGAGCTCCTCTGAGGAAATGGAATGCTCCATCCTTTCTCAGTTTCCTTTTAGATCCTTTAAGTGATGAGCCACTCTAGAATGGTGCCTCCCTGCCCTAGGCCACGGCCTCCATACCCTAGAGTATGGAATTGCTGAGCCAATTTAGTTAAGCTTTTAACTTCTCAAGTTGACACAACATATCAACCACTATAGCTGCCATAAGCCCTAGATGCTGAAAAAGTATGTTGTTTTAAGTCACTAACCTCATGGACATCTGCTACACAGCACAGAGTGCCAGCACAGATGCTCTTAAATGGGATGGTCAGGAAATCACTCTGGGAAGAGTTTGTGTAGAGACTGAAAGGAAGCGAACAGCTGACTGAAAGGTCATGGAGCAGAGACGCAAAGGACAGATGATCTTGCTCGGTGTACTGCAGGCCTGTGGTAGGTGTGGAGGGCCAGGTGCCAGGTAAACTGAGCCACAACGAATGCCTGCAGAAGGGCATGGCTGGGGGAGGCACCAAATGTGGTTATATTTCAAGTGGAATTACCCTGGGTTCCTAAGGGGCTAGATATGCTGTCTGAGAAGGAGAGAATCCAAGTGAAACTGCAATGCAGGCACCAGCTCTGCAATAGGAAGACCAGAGTGGGTGGAGAGAAGCAGGCATGGAGACAAGTGAAGAGCTTGGAATCCCAGCCAAGTGAATTTGTCAAGAGGGACTTGAAAAATTGCCTATAAATATAAGTCTAGAGTTCAGGAGAGAGGCTGGGATGGAGGAGAAAATAGAAAATGCTAACAAATAGGAACTATTTATATCAAGACTGAGCAAAGTGACTCAAGATAGAACAATAACAGCATATTGGGACTGAAGGTCACCTTGGGAGATCGCTATTCTATAGAGAGGAAAATGACATTAGGCATACAGCTAAGGGCACAGACGTTAGTGGAACTTGACTGGAACTAAGGCTTCCTACTTCTCAGGCCAGCAGTCTTTCTTCCTAAGGATTACAGGTTCCTTTGCTTTCCTGGAGTATTTTCCACACTTGGGCAGGAAACTTACCATCAGCCAGGTATGGTGCTTCCTTGTGTGGGGTTTTGAGTCCTGGCACAGACTTCCCTTCCTTGGGTATTACCCTACAGATATGGATGACATCTGATGGGTATGTGGGGCCTGGGCTCATTGAACAGATGAAAGGTCTGTAAACCTCATGCCATCAAATTAATAATGGAAAACCTCCCACCAAAGTGCTCCTGGTGCTCAATTGCCTGTAGCCCATTGAGCCTCATCAATAGATGTTCACCAATATTCCCACTCCTTTAAATCTTGCTAAAGTAAGGTTATGTACTATTGTTATTGACTTCCCTTTTCTAATTACCATCCAAAGGTGACAGATGATTCAGCTCTAATGACCACATTCTTGGTGAGAGAGTGGCTCTGAGCTTTCCTTCATGGAAACTCAGACATCTTTTTCTACAAAGCTAAGGTATCCACTTGGTAGACCCTGGGGATTTTACAGGTTGTCACCAGGGCACACAGTGCAGTCTATGGAAAACATTTGCTTCACAAGATGTTTGAGTCTCATGGTTCTATAAAGACTTGTACACCTTGCCTGCCTCTCAGAACAGTGACGAACTTGAGGACAGCAAGAACTTGTTAAGCTGAATTTAATGCCAGCGTTTCTCAAACTAATTTGGGAATCACTTTTTCAGGACACAGTAACATGGCTGTGTGTGTGTGTGTGTGTGCGCGCATGTGCATGTGTGTGTACGGGCATTTGTATATACAAGAATACTTTGAGAAATCTTAGGGGGGAATATAATGAGTATACTGATGTCTTACTGAAAAGAGTGAGCCATTTTCAGCAAGGCCCTGATTATCCCTCCCCCTTTCCCTAGTACTATGAAAAACCATGCTGAAGAGTTGAGGAAATTGTTGAGCTTAATTGTTGAGCCACCCAGAGTGGCTCCTGATTACCACTGCATTGTCTGAGCAACCATGTGCAAGGCCAAGGGGCCTGACCTCTGCCATTCTAGATTTGCTTAGGTCTGATTCTGACTGCATTTGTGACCAGAGTTCGGTTTTTACTACTTTCGCTATCTATGTTTGTTTTTATGAGCTTAGCCCCTGTGGTGTCAGAAGAGTCCTGTTATTGTCCCTTTTCCAAGTTGCCAGGTTTCCATGTTACTTGGAACTTGGTTTACTTAACATTTCCTCCAGTTTTGTTTAAACGATTATCTCAGTCCTGAAGCCCGTTGGATTTCTGCTCCACCCTTTAGAGAGACAGTGAAATGGTCCATTTTGTTCTGTCTCTCTGTCCAGAAGTTTGTCCTTTTTGTTGTCTATCAACATTCTTGAGATATAAGTGATCAGGTTGGGGCAGATGTCACAGAAGGCCCGGGGATGACCACATGGCTTCTGACCTGCCCTTGCTGGCATTGCTCCTGCTTGGCTTTGTGGGAAGAGTCACATGCAGGGTCTGTGGGGCTGCGGTAGCCCTGCAATGGGCACCATGACATTCGTGTCCTTAGAGTGGTGCTGTGCAGAGGTGCTACCCTGGGCCCACCTGAATATGCTACTTTAGCCCTAACCTGTTGGGGTTTGGGTCTAGCCCAAGAAATAGCTTGTGCCTGGTGTTAGACTCAGGGAAAGTGTCTGTTCTAAACAAGAGTCCCCAACACAATGGCAGACGTCATGTATTAGGATAACTGGGCAAGAGAGACCAACTGGTTTCAAAACTGGCTCTGGGAAAAGGGAGAGCTAAACCTCACCTGTGAGTTGGTCCCCTTGTGAGCCAGGTAGACCATGAGCCTGAAGTGTAAGAATTCACTAAGCAAAATAAGAAAAAAGAAACCACGGTCAGAAGTCAGCAACAGAAACGAAGCTTGACACTTCCCAAATATTTGGAAAACTAAGACGTAGAGGTCGAAATGATTGTGCTCAAAGAAGATCGTGACTAAAATAGGAGACTTTTTGAGTCACATGGTTTGACAAAGTTAATTTATAGTTATGACCACAGATGTTAGAAGAGGTGGAAGGCTGAAATCAGTGGGCTAGGCAGTCATCTTTCCTGAGTCCAGAAATAACAGCAAATCAGGGTGCTGAACGCTGAAGGAATGACACGATAAAGATGAGAGGAAATGCTATGCTAAGCCAGGAGGAGGAGAGCAGACAAGAGAGGGTGTCACTTAGCTAGGAGGTGGCTTTGGAGGAAGCCAACTAAACCAGTTGTCTCTAGGTGGGGCGAGGGTCACGAATGCCAAGAGTGAAGCAGGGACAACATCGCATCCTACGGATACTAAACTAAGGAGCTATTACAACAAAGTTTTGCAAAACATTTGAAAACTTTGGTAAAATGGATCTAATCTTAAAGAAATATAATTTATGAGGAAATACACCACACAGAAAATCTGAATAGCTTTTTAACTAACAAGGAAATTGAATCCACCATTCGATGTTTTCCTCAAGAAGAACACTCCAGACCAGATTAAAGATTCTGTCAAATGTTTAGGAACAAATAACTATAAGCTTACATGAAGCAAAAGCTATCGCAAACATGAGTTATATGCTGGGCATAAGGCCAATTTCACTCAGCCACAGATATGTGAAAAAGAGCCAATCAAAATGTCATGAATTAAATCCAATAATACATAAAACAACTGGTGTTAGGGTTTGAGGTGAATGGTGGGGTTCTGTTCCCTGCCAACCCCAAGAGTCCCGAGAGCCCTCGAGAGCCCACCTTCAGGTGGATGTGTGTCGATTTGCTTGCTCGGCCGGCCATTGCAGGACAGCCTAGTTGGGAAAGTGTGCTGTGAGCACGGGGTTCACCAGAGCTGACGGTCACCTCGCACCAAGGCTGCCTTCTGACAAGATGTGTAGCTCCTCCTGTAACTTACCCAATGCTGTGCTGAAAGTAGAAGCACAAGTTTTATGGGCATGCTTTCCCACCACTAGAAAGTCAAAGCACTGTGAAGCCAAGCCGCGCCTGCTGTCCAGGCCCATCTGAAGTTAGCTTTGGGCAGTACGCATGGTGGGGCGTCTTTTGAGGAGCAGGTGTTCACTTGGCTCCCGGCTGCGGAGGCCAGGCCACCCCCACTGTGGTCCATTCTGTCCGCTCTTGAATGCTGTTCCCAGGACCCTCCTTCGACACTGCAGATCTGGGGTGTCTAGAGCTCTGGGGAGAACTGCAGAACGAAACATGCCAAAGACTGGCTAACAATGCAACTGATATGACTTAACTCATCCGTGTAGATGACTGCAGTGTGTTTATTTGTTGCATGACATGCATGTATGTTACCTAGAAAACCCCAAGGAACAAAAATTTGAAATGAAAAATTATGCTGTGTTCTGTTATGAGCATCCCCAAAGTGGAACACTGGCCACGCAGGGGTTAATATGGCCTCCTAAGAACTGTGTTGTAAACTGGAAATAGAGGCCAGGTTTCCCAATCTGATGAAGGGTGTCTATAAAACCTGCTGCAAATCTTTGCCTTCTGGGCAGGAAGCCTCCCTTGGAGGTCTGGAGTGGTGTAAGGCTGCCTACGGTCATGCCCTTCTCAGAACACAGCATTGGAGTTGCTATCGCCAATGTACAGACAGACAAGGAAAACCAGGGGAAAAAGGATATTCAGATGAGCAGGAATGTTATTCAAAGATGATATAACTACATGTAGAAAAGCCAAGAGAATTACAGGTAAGTTATTATAACCAATAAATGATTTTTGTAAGGCCACTGGCTATAAAGTCCACATTAAAAAATCAATTATATGTCTATGTACTCACAATAAATAGCTAGAAAATGGATAAAATCATATCACTTAGAGAAGAATAAAAATATCTATTATCTAGCAGCAAATCTAAGAAATGATGTGTAGCTCTCTATGCATTAAGGTATAAAGCATAATGTAAAATTAAAAATAATATGCAAACAAATGGGAGAACACCCAGGCACACATGATACATGATACAGGAAGATTTGAATATTCAGTATAATAAATTGGTAATGGTACCCAACTGAACTTTCTAATTCAATCCCAATAAATATCCTCATCCCTGTATAAAGTGTATTGTTTGGGTGGGAGATTCTGAAATTTATATGAAAACTCAAAAAGTGAAGGATAGTTGAAGAATCTTGAAGAAATAGTACAATTGGAAGGTGGTTAAGCAACTAGAAGGGTGGATGTCGTAGAAAGGTTAGAAATAGGTCACCTATTTGGACACTAAGTTCATGATGAAAGTGTCACTCCAAAGTGGTTGGGCACCTCAATTTTATCAATAAATTATGTTGAGATCAATGCATTGAAGACATGGAATTAAACTTGAGCTGTCACACCATACACAAGGCCACTATCAAATGAGTATGCATGGAGACTTTTTACAAGCCACGGTAAGAAAGTATTACCTATCAAAGGAAAGATCAACAAATATGGCTTCATGAATATTAAAAAGAATCAGGGGAAGTATTGGTAACAAATGTTAGGTATTTGCAATGCAGTTATAAGTGTTTTGTATTTAAAATGTAAACAAATAGAGTAATGAAAATCTAATGTTTAAGCAAGAGATTTTGAATAGACAGTCCCTAGAACATAAAATTCAAATGGCCAAAGCCTAGGTAAAAATTTGCTTTATTTTTTTAGTAAGTGTGGAAATGAAAATCAGAGTCCAAGAAGATCTGACTTGCCATTTCGCCAGGTGACTGAGTTTCACAGAACTGACAAATGCCCGGTGACACTTAGGATGGGCAACAGCAACTCAGCTTTGCCGAGGTATGTATTGGTGTGATCTCTGTGGAAGATAGTTGGGTATTATCTACTTGAAGGTATGTGTATTCCAGGGCCTAGCAAGTTCTGTCTAGCCACCCCCCTCATATAAACAGAAGCACTGACTCACTGAAAGCCACCTGTAAAAATGATCGTGGCAGCATTAGTCCCATATCTCCAAACCTAAACAATCCACATGATCTCATCTTGCATAAGTGTACACATCATTGTGCATCAATGAAAACCATGCAACTATGAGAAAGAATAAACCACGGGCAGTAATGTGGCTGTAGCACACAAGCAAATGAAGGTAGATTTGAATGTTGACCTCTGCTGGGACTCCTCTCACCCAGTGTCAAAGGCAGGTGGCTCTGGGTGGGGATTAGAAAGGCCGCCAGGGCCTCTGAGCAATATAAAGGTTGGTGATTGGAAGGAGCCAACTTTAGGGACTATGCTGCTGTCCTTGCTCTTGCAGGGGGCAGTGGGTCAGTAGACATCCCTGCAATAGTTAACCGAGATGTATAGTTTCTACTTTGTGCACAGTCCTGGATGATATTTGAAGAGAAAATATGCAAGTATCACTAGATGGGATGTGTATGCACTATTCATTTCACAGAAGAGCTGGGAGGGAGTACAGTGGTGTGTGCACTCGCCACTCATGGGAATGTAGCACCCAGAGATTCAAGACCAATGAAGCTTCTCTAGCAGAGATAAGTCAAATGATTTATGACGGGTCACATGCAGTGGCACCTCAGTTCCCCAACTCAGTTCTTACCCTTGTTCTAGGCACAAACTGGGCTAGGCAAGGATTGGATCCAATTTCTCCACATGGTCAACACTGAACCTGACCACTGAGTTTGATTTGGCTCTTGGCCAACCTAGTTTGTGACCAGAATCATGGAAAGAATCATTCATGAACTGAGGTATTGCTGGAATAAAGCACAAAGTAGCTCTTAAAAAGAGAAACACACACACAGGGAAAGCTGGTTGATAAGGAATAAAAATGTTCAGAACTATGTAGAGCATGTTACATTTGTGTTTATGGAAAGTGCTTCACTTTTTTTTTTTTTAACAAATTGACAAGCAGTAATTATCTGTATTTATGGGCTTCTGTGTGATGTTTTGATAAATTTATACATTGTGTATTGATCAACTCAGAACATTTTGGTAATTCGCTATTTCAAACACCTCTTTCTTTATGATGAAAATGTTCAGAGTTCTCTCAGCTATTCTGCATCACATACTACACAATCACCGAGCACAGCCACTATTCAGTGGAATGTGCCCCACTCCTCTTGAGGGAATTTGTTCCTATTAATGGACCTCTATCTCTGTGCCCACTCCCCATCCCCAGCCTAGGGTAGCCGCTCTCTCTCCACGTGAGACTCTGTCTCATCTCTAGTGGACTCTGTGCTGTGGTGAAGCTCTTCAGTGATTGCCTTTTCATGCATGGCTTAACTCACTGGATGCTGCAGTCTGTGGCTCTGTCTGTGTGGATGCAGATGGCAAAATGCAGCTCTAGTAGCGAAGGGAATAGTGTTCCGCTGTGCCTGTGTCACATGCACTGTGCCCACTCACCTGCTGATGGACACGGGGGGATTCCATTTTGTGGCAGCTGTAACAGTACTATGGGGATGTGGGAGTCTTGAAGGAAATTGTCACTTGGATATTTACCCACAAGTGAGACTGCTGGATCGCAAAGCAGTTCTAGGTTTAGTTATTTGAGGAACCCCATGCCCTTCACCACATTAGTCATGCTGTATTAACTCACATTCCTGCCAACAGGGTATGAGTTCACCTCTGTCCATATTCCTGCCAGTATTTGTCATGCTTTTTCTTTTTTTATCATAATCGTGCTTGCTGGGTCACATATTCTATTGTGTTTTATTTGCACTGTGCGTTTCTAAAACTAATCCTAGTTATGTCATTTGGAAGAAGAACCATGTGGCTAGAAGACAGAGGTAGGGACACTGTCCATGTGCGGCCCTTCCTATACTTTTTGAATTTTGTGCCATATATGTAGTTCTTAATTCCAAACTAGTTATAGTAAGACATGGTCGGGGGAAAGCAAAGAAGAACCATTTCTGTGGTGATGCACTTTGGCTAAGCATTCATCATACAAAATTATCCTGTGGCAAGTTTATTGCAATTTCTTGTAGAAAGTTGGCTCAGTTTGTTTGGCTGAAATGGGCGGGAGCTGAGCAGTCACTGAAGTCCAAGTGGAGGGAAAATCCTGGGGAAGGTGGGGTGGGCGCTCTCTGCATGCTTGGCCTGGTGAGCGGCCAGCTCCAGATCTGGAGGGAGCCCGCAGGGTCAGGTGTCTTGTGCTAAAATTGCATATGGTCATCTGTGTTTTTATAGTTCTGGCTCCATTACAGTTGCCTGGTGATAATTGCCAAGTGAAACAAAATGAAAATAGAGGTAGAAGCCTAGAAATTAAGGTTTCCTGCAGAGAATTCTAATATATAATGCTATTCACCATCTT
>PVJA010035031.1:0-22124 GCA_004027025.1 Myocastor coypus
CCCAATGACTCCATGAGGCTTTGGGGGGACAACTAGACATAAACCATAACAGTTTGCCTTCCCAACAACACATGACATAGATTAGTCTCCTCTGATTACATGGGTAAAGAAACTTGCACACTAATAATATGTGCAAGATTAGCAAGCTGATAAGTGATACAGTATTCAAATCCATATTGTCTGGCTTTTAACCTACAGTCTCAGCTATACAGTACCTTTTCATGTGTATTTCTTCATGCCGTACTTACATATTCCCTTCCTAGAGTTCTCAAAATGGAATAGGAATGATGCAAAGTACAAGATGGTGAGAATGTAAGTGACTGAGACAATATGTTCACTCTGTGATTCAAAGCAGGATTTTCAAGGAAATAGCTGACTTTAATAATTAGGAAGTGGATTATCTTGAAAAAGATGATAAACCATCATTTTTTTACTTCTAATTTTGAAAACTGTATCTCAGTACTTGGGAAAATTTGTCCCAACTCTAAGAAAAGTTATGTTCATTATTATAGAGCTTATAAATGCCTTAAATCTACCTTTTCTCCACAAAATGCAATGGAAACATAATATAAAAATACATAACCCTAACAATCTCCCTGTTCATAAAATCAAGTATGTTCATGGGAAAAATGTTCTCTAGCCATAACCTTTTAAAAACTTTTGTCTTTCTTTTTTATGAATTTTGAATGCCTTAACTTTTTAGCCTATTGCATGTTCACTTCATATATACCTTTTTTTAAAAGGCCCATACAAATCAATAATAAGAGTTTCAGATCTGCAAAGAAGCAAAACCATGAATGGCTTTTCAGTATGTTTATAATTATACCAACCAGAAATTACAGCTTAATTTGGTAAAGGAAAATTAGGTTAAACATCAGGAAATCATTGAATACAAACACAAGGCTACGTAAGAATAATGAACCATTCAAAGGAAGTAACTAGACAACCATGACTGGACTCACTCAGGGAAAACAGTCAAACACCTTGTTATTCCTCAGAAAATAGTTTGCACATGTTGGAATACACAGAAAAATAACTTTCTATTTTTGACATGTTACCCACTTCCAGATCCTGTACTCTTCAGTTATCTCTCAGTATACTCTGTATTTCTCCTTCTTAAACTCACCATGTCTTAATAAGCATGTTGCTCAAAGAGAGAGAACTGATTACTTGACCTGATTGTTCCTACCACAATTCATATTATTATTTTCCCTATAGCACAATCAGCTCTATGATAATAAGAATAACTGTTTGTACTATCACAAGCAACTAGAAATCCACTAAAATCAAGAAACTGTCCCTGAGTATATGTACATGGGTGTGCATATTCTGTATATATGAAAGTTTTCCCTTTAGAAGAAATTTAAAAAAAAAAATCCTGAATTTTCAAAGCTTATTGACTAGTTCCAGGGATTATATCTATCCAAATATCAAAACAATTTCACAAATGGTAAGCATATCATGTAGAATTTCATTGAAAAATACAAACATACTTTATGGGCACATAATTAATCAACACAAACTTCTCTCCTGAGACACAAAATAACTGGTTTGGGAATCTTGGAAAAAGCAGAATGATCCTTCAAGGATTTTATGCTTTACTGTTCTTTCACTATAGTCTTTTCAGAAGTCCAGCATGTTTATTCTTTATCATCCTGTCCCTTCTACTTTTCTCATTTGTTAACTTGAAAAGAATTAATCTTTGTAAGACAATCAGGATACTCATTAACACATATATATTTAGTTTTCTTTAGCAAGGACACATAATACTACAATAAATGTCACATTTGAATTCATAGTTTTGCACCAAAGCCTTCACTACTTCAAACAAAATCAAATATTTGATCTATTAAGAAAGCCACTGTAGTGTCTGATTAAAACACTGATCTTTAAAAAAATATGGGAAGAATTAGAAGAAATGGAAAATATATATATATATATCAGTGACAAACTGTTTCCTTTCACTAAAGCTATCTAATTTTCCTGTTAATTAGTACTGTATTTTTACCATAATTTCAATAAGCTTCGTTTTAAAGCCAAAAGCAACTCACAAGTTTCAATTTTGCAAAACACAAAGAATACATTTTTACGTATACTCTAAATTCATTTAGTGTTATTTCGTCGGCTGTATCTTCACCCAAAAACACTTTAACAATTTTTACTCATAAAGTAATGCATTCCAAAAAGTTTAAGAGCTTTCTACACATCTATTTAGACAATCAGTGCTATTTGCCAAGCCTGCCTTGATCATGTAAATGAAGTACAGGCAGAATACCCTGATCTATGCACCCTCCTTGAAATGTAACATTTTATGACCTGCTATGAGATAGTTTATGGTTTGAGTATTTTGTCTATAATGGAAAAAACTGTATCAAAGAGCTAGTCTTATGAAGAAAAGCAGTAATAACTCTCTTGACTCCAGGCTTAAAAATCCAGTGATGGATTTAGCTTGCAAGTCAGAGTGATCCCCTTTTCCCCCCTCCCAGGGAGAAGCTTGAGATATTTGAGATGTTTGTGCAAAAAGGACACACGAAAAATAAAAAGTGCACAAGTCTCACTGACCATTTTAGGAAAACCTATGCCATTTTTCAGAAGACAGTCTTTGACATCCTCTCCAATGCCAGCACTCTCCACATCTGGTACTCAGTCTTCAAAGAGGGGCTTCTCACCCTTAATGGGGGTTGGGACACAGAGCTGAAAACCCATTCGTTTTCATCCTATGGTAAAAGTTATTTAAATATGTATGGGAATCTTTCAAACAAAAAGGAAAACCAGAAAAGTTGTTGCTGCTACTGCTACAGTTCATACTTTTCACTTAAATTAAAAAGATTGGCCATCAGAGATCCGCATCTTCATCAAACTGTTTCATCCTCCCTTGCTCTGCAACTGCAGAAAAATACAGCTTATTTTAAAATGCACTGCTCTTTGATATGGCATGTACATCATACATTTCATATTCATTACAATGTCACAATCCTGTCATCAGCCATGTGTCCTGGGTACATAGTTTATCTGAAAACATCCTGGTAAATTTTACCAGAGGAGGCTATTATATGCTGAAGTCTTGTCACTTCAATTCTGTCTCACTGCTCCATGTACCAGTACAACTCTGCAACTTCCCTGCTTGTGTTCTGCACATAATGTTGTGTTAATTCATTTTTCCACAGCAACTTACTCTATTGGAATAGGGAAATGTGGCTCACTGACTAATCTGTATACACAGAGTACCACAGTAGTCTAAACTACACTGGATATGTTATCTGTGCAGGACAGTCTGCTTCCTATCAAACCTACTAGGGAAATCATGGGCTTACCTAGCAAATCCCTTCTATAGTTCAAATCTCGATGTTATGTAACATCCTAAAGTTTAAAAATGTCAAAATAATTTTGGATCTATCACAGAGTCAGTAACACTTGGAATGGCTTTGGAAGTCCTCAGGGTTTCAGATAACTACAGTTTATCCAAAAGTAAGCCACCTTCTTATGGGATAGAAAAAACAGGTCTAATCTGCTTCAAGAATTATATACATAGGAAATTACAAGCTGCAATGGAGGATTCCCTTCTCTGTATCCTTTGTTGGAAGACCTCCATTAGGAGCGATCCATTTAATTATGTGTATTTAAGAACCAAAGTTTTCTTGTTCATACACCATGGCCTTTTATCTTTTCCCTTATACAGGACTTTTTCTTTCTAAAGAAGTTCTGGTAGCTGGGTGTGGTGGCTCACACCTGTAATCCCAGCACTCGGGAAGCTGAGGCAGGAGGACTGGTGCGAGTTCGAGACCAGCCTGGGCTACAAAAGTGGGCTCAAGGCCAGCCTCAACTGCATAGAGAGACCCTGTCTCAAAGAGACAAAAAATAAATAGATAAATAAATAAATAAATAATAAAGCAGTTCTGCTAATGAGCCTGTATAGCACAATAATGACTGAAGGATCCTCTGTATCCCCTCCTTTTCTACCTTTGTGACTTTTTTCCTGAATTCACCTAGGCCAAGAGCTTCTAAAAACCCAATAAGCTCCTTTCCTTAAAGAGCTCCTGCATTCTGCTAATTCCAAGCAGCATTACTCCAAAGTATCACCCAACTCTGCTGGCCTAATGTTCAAAAGTTGTAGTCAGTCTCAGCACTTTTGTCCCCTCCTGCATAACAGTGGTAGGAATCTCAAGTTAAGATTATAGCTTCTTTAATCCATGAAAATCATGTAATTATTTCCATCTTGATGGCAATTTTTGATGACAGGCCAATCACCTTCATCTACCTATCTAAATGATTGTGTTCAATTCTAAAACATCTCTGTCCTCTTTAGTCCTCCTGAACTGAAAGTCACTTGCAGTATATATTTCTATCACTCATTATATATATATATATATATATATATATATATATATATATATATATATCAAACTCAAGACCTTGTACTTGCCAGGCAGACACTTAAGCCACTGAGCTATCTCCTCAGCCCTCGTTCTTCTGACTTATACTTATTGTGTCTAGTCTTCAATTAACAAATAGCATTTGTCTTAATTATTTTAAGGCTTTTTAAAGAGATATTTGACCTACAGTAAATTTATATTTTTATAATATAAGCAGTAACTTGTATTTACCTAGGTGAAATTACCTGAAACAATCTGCAAAACTACCCACCTAATGAACACTATCTATCAGCTCTCAATTGCAAAGGTCTCCTCAGTTTTTATACTCTCCCATCACTCCCAATAAAAAAGCCCAGAGATGTACTCTGCTTTTATTATAATGAATTCTAATTTTCTACAATTTCATATAATTTTATTCAAAATATGACAAAAATAGTAAATAGTTAAACTTTTTAAATTACAAAAAAATGACAATGTCAATGATCCCTTTCAAAATTCTGCACTCTAACATATTAATTGCATCATTCTTGCCACTTCTGGACTTGGTAGTTATGGTCATGTTGACTTTGCAGTGCAGCCAGAAGTTCCATGGTGCCAGACACAGTGAACAAGGTCAAAGAGGATGTACCATAATGTCTTTATGAACTTACTCTTCTGCTGAATGACATTTATGGGCCACACTCACCAAATTTGTGATCATGTCCCATTAAGACATTTACAAAAGAGGACTTCCAAAACAGTATCAGAAGGTTAATAGAAAAAAAAATGTGATCAAGTGTGTTTGAAACAAGGAGGAATATTTTAAGGAGGAAATGGCACTGTCTTTTACTATAATATTTATTTTTAAATATATTTATTGTGGTGGGCTGGGGAGACAGTTTGCAAGTCTAAGCACCTGCCTGGCAAGCACAAGGACTCAGGTTCAATCCCTGGCACCACATGCTATACTACCTTCTAAACCTCAGGTGCTATGCCAGCCACCAAAACCAAGCATGGTGGTACATGCCTGTAATCCCAGCAATGAGGAGACAGAGAGGAGGCTGAGACATGAGTCCAAGCTGTGTAGCAAGACCCTGTACCAAATAAATAAATTTTTAAAAATGTAAAATAAATACATTTATAATGTTAAAGCATATATAACATAAAATTTGTCATTCATTCATTTTAATTGTATATTTTAATATCAGTGCTACTGTAGTGTCCATTATTCATAAAACCTCAATTGCTCACAACAACCACAGATGACAAGAACCCAAATGTATTTCACCAATACATTAATGGATAAAGAAAATATGTCATATACCTAGAATATGATATTTTGGATTTCAACACACACCAAAAACTATAATCAGGCCCTGTTTATTGTGAACTCAATTTTTTCTTGCCCTTTTCACTCTATGTAACTATGCTGTAGCATGTATTTTTGGCTCACTTCCTTATATTTTGAATACCATTTCTTCACAAATATGCCACAAAATGTTTACGTGGCTGCCTGCTAATGAGTATTCATTCTGTCCCCAGTTTCAGACTATCACAAATAAAACTATTTATGTTTTCATTTTTCCTGCAGAAATGCCTCTGTTTGGACTAGTCAGGTCACAAGTTTTACTTTCTAAAAAAAATATGACAAATTATGTTCCAAAATGGTAGCAACCTTTACATTCCCAATGAGGGTGCCAGCAGTCTCATGTTGTCAACATTTGATAAGATCAGTCCTTTAAACTGAAGCTACTCCCATAGGTATGTAGCTAGTAGGAACTAGCAATGTCTCTTGTGCTGTGTAAATATCAGTCACTGTTCCCTCTACTCATATTGGATGCATTGTTACAGACCTCACACACATGTGCTACTTAGTACTCAGCTGAATACCTAAGGGGGATTCCCTGCAGATCTCTCTGACACTTCCTTGAAAAGTAAGCCTATCTCTTCTAAATAGCTAACTTCGCTACTTCTCAGTTTCTTTGCTCGTGTTATTACAATAATGCTGTAACATATAAAATGAATGTAAAATACTTAATTATAAAAAATGTTTACAATACAAGCACATCACTTCCTCAAACTAATTAGTGTATACAGTGTATACAGTGTATACAGTATAGCATTCAGTTATTTATTTTGGTTCAACTATTTATGTTGAACACAGTAATATGTTGCTTAACACTTTTTAAAAGACAGCTCAAACACAATGTGCTAGCCTGGAACTCTTCTAACTGTACAATTCCAACACTGATGTCTCTGTATGCTCCAGATATACCCTCACATCATGTAGCTAAATAAAACAGCCCAGTAATCTGCTTACAGTATACTAATCCCCAAAGACTAATAATTACAACTGACTTCAAGGGACTTACACAGTAGAATCTAAGCACAAAAAAAAATTTCTGAAGTATTTTTAACTGAAAATCTCTTTTACTATTTGGAAATTACATTGATTAGATTATAAAAAAACAATCCAAATTAATAGTGATATGATTTTGAAGACCTTTAAGAAAATTATATATAGTAGGCAAGAAAAAGCTGAAAGCATATTAGTAGCAAATGATGACATTATAGATAATTACTCTACTTTCATTTGGGCAGTTTAGTATAATAAACACTTCATTAGAGTTTACTGATAAGTTGTCTACAATCACATTGCTGAATAAATTAGTTAAAGGAGGAAAAAGTGGTAAAAACAACATAAACTTTATCTGCAACATAAGAAGTACTGAGTCTGTTTCAATCTCCATCATTTTCACAGAATCCTACTTTGTGAGATAGAAACAATGGCATGACAGGATTTGTTTCCAAGAGGAGACGTTCTTTCCCTGTTCGACTAAAAACACAACAAATTCAGTACAGTGAATTAGGCAGATGCTATGTTGGAGTGAAAAATGCTGCAACTAAAAATGAAAGGTTCCAGAGTAGTCATTCATGTTGGAGACATATAATCACCGTAAGGGCAGAGATGAGAGGGGAGGGGAAGAAAAGGAAAGAGAATGGGGCTCAGAACTCACGGACTGTCACAGTAACTGCAGACTGGAAAATTTCTGAGAGGGATTTACACTCAGAAATGGGATTAAAACCAGAAAGAGGGAAAAGAAAAATACACACAGTAACCCCGTGGTTCACACCCATAAAATAAACAAAGACACAAAAAGACAAACTAATAAGGAAGAAACTGAGAAAACACTACCAGTATTCTCGCATTCCACCTTTAAAAACTTTACATTTTGGTATAGAAAGATTTCTAAGATTAAGGCATTTCAGCAACATAAATGTTTTATAGTAACTGCCAAATTTTTGAAGAATACCTAAGGGGGATTCCCTGCAGATCTCTCTGACACTTCCTTGCAAAGTAAGCCTATCTCTTCTAATATAATAGCTAACTATTTGTCCTTCCTGATGCTAACTTGGTTTTCAACACGACCCAAGCTTGCATCGACTCAGCAACCAGGCTTGGCATGCAAGGTAGACTGCCCTGAGCATACTGGAAATTCATTGAACCCAGCAACCAGGCCTGAAATGTGAGGAAGACCACACTGGGGCCAACAGAACCTCATTCGACCAAGCAACCAGGCCCTGAGTGTGAGTGGGCCTGCCCTAGGCCTGCTGGTAACACATTCAACACAGCAATAAGGCCTAGTGTGTGAGTGGAACTTCATCCTTCAGACAAGTCCATGTGGAAAACTGTTGCAGAACTCCTTGCAGAGAGAATAGAGACAAGACCCAACCAGCTGATTCTGGAGCTGAACATCTTGCCAGAGTGGCACAGCAGGTTCACCTCCAAGGGCTGCAGCAGGAAGAAGTAGAGCTTGGAAGCAAGGCCCAAGCCCCACCCACCTGGATGACTTTGAACTTTATAGATCCAGATCTGGTAGTAAGGTAAGAATTTTACCAAAGCTCTACACTAATGGTCAGAAGGTAGAACTATACAAAATGACAAAGAGAAAGGAGAAAAATGTGTTCTCAGGCCTCAAGCCCATGCACAACAAATACAGGAGATGACAGCATGGAAGAAATTGGAAATCACACACCTGAAATCTCTGAAATAGCAACATCTGAAGTAAAAGAAAAACTGCAGAAAGTTATAGAGGAAATCAGATCAGAAATAATTTCTAAAGTAAAAAAAGGAAATACCTACAATAAAAGAAGTACTAAATGCTTCTAAAGAAGACACTGATAAAAAAAAGAGAATAGACAAATGATGGAATCCTTGAATGAGCAATATAAGAAAGTAATACAATATATGAAGCATGTTCAAAGTGCTATACAGAACTTAAAATCTCAATCACAAACTTACAAAACCATTTCAATGGAAGTGAAAATAGACTTTCAGCCATTAAAAGACACCATTGCAGCTAATGAAAATGTAAGAAAAGATCTCTTAATAACAACTAGGATGCAAGAAAAAATAATTCAACATCTGCAAGATGATGTAAAGATTAACAACATGAGACTAACAGACATCAGTGAGAAAGAAGGAGTCTGTACAGATGATATCAAAAGAATATGGGCAGAAATAATAGCAGAAAACTTCCCAAATATGGGAAAACAATTTGACATTCAATAACTGAAGCATATGGGACTCCAAATAACACCAACCCAATTAAAACCATACCCAGACATGTAATAATCAAGATCCCAGAAACTCAGTACAGGAACAATATACTAAAAGCTTCTAGAGAAAAGAAACAGATCGCATTTAAAGGAAAACCCATTAGAATAATGGCAGATTTCTCTTTACAAACCATCAAGTCAAGAAGAGCATGAAGTAAAGTACTTCAAGTCCTGCAAGAAAACAAACTCCAGCCCAGACTGATATATCCTGCAAAGCTCTCTTTCAAGTTCAATAGAGAAGTAAAATACTTCTAGTACAAAGGACAACTAAAGAATATCAGGACGAAGGCAATCCTGTACAGTTTGCTAAAAGATAATCTAGAGAGGGATCAAAATAACTACAGCTCCATGAAAGAGAATGGAAAGCACCCACCCAATAGAGCAAACAATTAAACACAGGACAAAAAGAGGTATATAAAAGCAGTCTTTCAACTATTCTGCTGTATACAGCAGAATAATATTTCTATCAGCATATTCTACAAATAGACTTCTCCTTCACCATATAGGACATGCTTCTGTCTGGGTCAACAGTGTGGATATCAAGGAAACAGTATCTCAGTCCCACAAGTGACACCTGGCCACCAGTAAGTGTCATGGACACTATCTGTGTCCACAACATAGTATAACTTTGTGTGATATCCTATACCCAAACGTTAGAAGTTATGGTCCTATATTTCCCATTCCAGTATGTATGTTATGTTTTATTCTTAGTAATTCTCTACTATCATGAAAACTTTCTTAGTTAACCTTTTTACATATATAAACCTATTCAAATACTATGTAAGTACTCTGAATTGATTACAGATTCATACATATGATACACAACATTCTGGCCTGTAAGTTGGACTCATGATTTGATCTGAATTTTGGAATATGGTTTTGAAATATTTAATTTAATTTTAATGAATATTTAATTAATTTTCTGAATATACTTTAATTATACTTTTCGTTTTATGATTCACACTGTATCTCTGACTTACAATCTACTTATGGCATGGCATATTTTCTCCTAGTATTAGAAACTTTATATATATACATATATATACATATATATGTATATGTATACACAAGAGAGCTAGGATAGATATAAAGCTACTTTGTCTTAGTTCATTGAGAATAGAAGTTTGTACTAATATTGTTTAGACAAGATATCAGGTCTGCATCTTGTCCTCTGAGTAACTTCATAGTATGAAGACAACAATATGCATGTTATTAATTATTGTAACCATCTTACTAACTTGTTTTGAAACTGTCTCATTGCTATTTTATTATTTCTCATTAAAATGAATTTTAAAAAAGGAAAAACTATCCCAGCTTAACCTTGTTTTAAAAATCTGCTTTCATGAATAACTACCCATTTTTGTGGGTGATCTTTCCTCACACCCTGATTGAAGGATAATTTACAAATTAATTCATAATGTCTTAGATATCTTAAGTTGTTGTATTTTTCACTCTTGCAATAGTTTTGTTGAAATTAACTCATTCCTAATATATGTAATTGAAAAATATATATTTAGGAAGTAATCATATACTGAAAATGAGACACAAAATATTTAAATAATTTACTTGGTGATATTTCAGTATTTAACACCCTGGAACCATTTGAGCTTTTAAGTATTTTTAACACAGAAATATGTACTTCCAAAATGATACTGGTGAAGTTTTCCAAAGTGAAGTCACTTATGAGACTATTGATTATAAAACATATATATATATATATATATATATATATATATATATACACACACACATACATACACACACACACACATACATACAGTTGGGTTTGAAGTCTAAGGATTTCACTAAGTTGATACTTCAGCAAGTAACTATCTTAGGAATTAAAAATATGACCAAAAACTTGCCAAAAAAATATGGACTCAGTCCAAGAATATCTTCCTAAATTGCTTAAACAATATTAAATTAATTACACTATATACATATATGTTAATAATATATTAGTGAAATCAATGTTTGTACAATAAGCTTTTATATAAATTTCAAAAGCTAACATTTACAATGTTACAGGAAACATTTATAATGTTACAGGAAAAATATCTGCTATGCTAATATAATTAGGGAGCCACCTTTGTCTTAGCCCCATTTTTACTAAAATTGATTATTCCTGAAACATTATTTTGGATATCATATGAAGGCTTAATTGAATTGTATTCCTTAAGCTTATATACAGATTTACTTTTTACTGATAATAACAACAGTAAAATTTTAAGTATTACTGTTATGTTAACTTAGTATTACATGGAATACATTATGCACATGACCTCATCTCATAAACTCCCATTCATTTATTTATTTAGAACAGGGTCTCCCTAGACACCTCAAACTCTTATGTATCCTCTTATCTCAGCCTCTCTAGCATTGGGATTAAAGGCATGCACCACCACTCCCAGTTTCAGAAGCTGGCCAGATGCCCTCAAGATTCCCTGGCCTGTATGGCATGCAGCATCAGGGACTGAACCTGGGTCCCTGTGTTTGCCAGGCAGGTGCTTCGACTGCCCAACTATCTCCACAGCCTCTAGCAGGTCATCTTTTATGTTACTTTCCATTCTATGAATTTACCATGCCCCAACCTTAATTACAGAGCTTTCAATGCAACTTGCTGTCACCATTCAGACTTTCTCCCTACGGCCGGCAGGCTTTTAAGGTTAAAACAACTTTCAGAGCTGGTGGACTAGTGGTGCAGGGGAGGCTGAGGCAGGAGGTTCATAAACTTTAGGCCCGCCTAGACAACTTAGTGAGGCTCTGTTTCAAAATAAAATGGGAACAAGGTTGAGGTGGTTAACAAAGGAGCAAATCTCTTACCTTCTATAAATGAAACCCTGGATTCAATCCACAGGGCTGCTCCAACAGTAAGCAGCCCTCTCAGATTATTGTCTTGTTTCTCTGTTTAAAGCATGTACTACATGTGTATGCCTATACAATAGCTTGTATTTATAACCTGCATACATATCTTCTTTAAGAGATAATGTAATCTGTCTGATTGATAACACAATCTCGTAAGAGTTGAGGTCTAATTTCTTTCATCTTCAGTCCCACATTATTACTGACAAATCTCCAAAGTCAGGTGGTATGATATGGTCTTCAGTTTTTATTAGGTCAACTATGCCAACCTTTTTTGTGGGGAACAAATCTGGAATAAGTACAATTAGATTACTAATGCAGCCCTCATTCAGGGACATTCAGTGACAGTGGCAAAGTGATTCAATCTTCTATTTGAAGTCTCTCATTTATAAATAATTGTAACAGTACCTCTTATGGTTGTGAATTTAGTTAGATAATACATGTAAACTATACAGAAAACTTTAAGCACAAAAATATGGACTCAATATGAATTAGTTATATATAGAAAAAGTGTGTATTTGAAATTCAAAGTTTAAATTCTGTTCATTTCTTTCTGTGCACTGGCCTAATTTCAGTGAATGAAAATGGAAAATAGGCTTATTAATGTCATTATCTCTGAGAATCAATTATTTTCATAAAAAGTTTATCTGCAGGGGCTGGGGAGATAGCTCTGTGGCACAAGTGCCAGCCAGGCAAGTGCAACGCTGTGAGTTTGAACCCTGGTTCCACAAAAAAAGAAAAAGTTTATCTGCAACTGTCTGACATAATGTAGTCCATACATTTTTAGGTTTAAATGCATTAAGAAAAAAGTGTATTAATTAAACTTTTATAAATTCTTTGCAGCTTTAGAGTATGTATTCCATTATAAATGATTAGTTTAACATTAACATAGTTTATTACTATGTAAATTTAAAGTATTACCAAAAAATTCCAAGTAGAATTTTTAAGTGATTTCATCAAAATCATTTTAAGCACTTAGAAATAATTGCATTTTGTTTTTTATTTGTTTGTTTGTTTGCTGTATTTTGTGCAGGGTCTTACTATGCAGCTCAGACTTGTAGTAATCAAGTCAGACTCCCGGGTGATGGGATTGCAGACCTGTGCCACCTCTCTGGGTCGCAGGGTCTCAGTAGCTGGCTAAGCACTGAGGGGCACAACTGTCATGTCTTGTACCCAGGACAGAACCCAGATTCCTGCACTTGGCTAGGCAGGTGCTTAGTCTGCTGAGCTATATTGCTGGCCCAATAACTGCATTTTGAAAGTAATGTTATCTAAATAAAAAAATTCCTAAATCAAAGTTATGCATGCAAAAAAAAAAAGTTATGCGTGTGCCTTTCAAAAACAAAAAAAAACCTGTACTATCATGTTCTTCATAAAAATATAAATGCAACAATATTTAAAACAAGGACTTAAAATAAGAATATTTTAAACACTACCCCAATAATTTTATCTCTTGGCTTTTATTATTCTATTTCTTTTATTCATCATTTAATTTTGCACACATATGATTTTTTTAAGGTTTGCAACATATTTGAAAGTCTTCCAGGTATTTTCATTATTCAGTAGGAGGACTTTAGTTCTACTTGCTTTGCCACTTTGTTTTAAATTTTTCATATACTCATTCATGCTAATCAACCAAGCAAATCTCTGTTGAGCTACAGCATGACTGTTGAACTTTTATTTAACAAAATGCTTTGGTGACAGGGAATATTATAGCAATCTATCCAAAAAGCTTAGAAAAATGCTATTTTAAATACATTTTAGCTACAAAGCAACAATACCAAAATGACAAGAAGCAATGGAGATACAGATACTGATGTAAATTACATATATATATATATATATATATATATATATACATATATATGTATATTTGTGTATATTTGTTATATATACATATATTTGTTCAATAATTCAAATCTTTACATAAATTGATTATTAAAGTTATCTATACCATGTGCAAGTAGGAATTCCCTATGGCTAGATGTTACCACTACGTATATTTTAAATGTAACAATAAAATAAAAGTCATCTATACATACAGTACCAACTATACTGCATTACATGTGTTTTGATCAAGTAATGCTGGTTGTTTTAGTAAGACACAACTCTTTTTAGTAAGTTCAGTTTCCTCCACATGAGAAGGCGACAGTGGCCAGAACTGTTTTCAGCAACATACTGACACTGCTGGGTGTGGTGGCAACACCAATGATCCCAGCACTCAGGAGGCTGAGAAAGGAGGATCACTGCTAGTTCAAGGATGGCCTGGGACATAGCAAGCCCAAGGCCAACCTAAACTACATAAGCCTATTTTCCATTTTCATTCACTGAAATTAGGCCAGTGCACAGAAAGAAATAAGTGATAAATGATCAAGTAAAACAAAGATTTTCATGTGCAGAATGTTTGTAAGCCAGAAATGATCTTTAAAAACATATGCAACTGTTACTAATACTACAATGAGTCTTTTTTAAAAGCACAGAAAAACATATGCAAATCTCCAGACCAACTCACACTGATAATTATCACTTTGGAAACCTAACTACAGTTTCAGAAGTCGGCATGAACACTAGTGACTTCTAACTGCCTCCCATTACTGTGCTCTCTACAAAGCTTCTAAGTATCCCCACTTGAAAAACATGAAATGATTTTCAAGTACAACACAGACTTAAGTTAATATGAAAAGTATATCTGTTATATCAAGAATTATAAAAATACATCTTCTTTCACTGAATGTTTGTATTTATTTTATGCATAGCTAATATCTTAGGCAAAGTTCTAAATAACTGAAGATCTATAGCTCTGTGTATGTGTGTGTGTGTGTGTGTGAGAGTGTGTGTGTGTATTTTTAGGACAGGGTCTACAGGGCCTACAGGGTCTTACTACTAGATTGGACTCATAGTGATCTGCCTGCATTCAGCCTCCCAAGAGCTGGGATTACAGGTGCACGCTACCACGCCCAGTCTCAATTGCCCTCTCAGTACACACCAGGATCAGGACTGGCACAGCAGGCCTGGAGATCGAACCCCAGGCCCCTGTGTCTGCCTAAGCAGGCTCTTTAATCCACTGAGCTATTTGACGGGCTCTAAGCTCTATAACGTTCTCAGTTAAACCAGCCTATTATTTCAGATTATGAAAAATCACATAAGGAAGTTTTATATTTAACTAATGTTTTCCAAAAATTGTCACACTAAGGCCAAAACTAAGTTTATTTCTATTATCAACTAACTACTTTCCCTATTCCAAAGATGAACATTTCTATAAAGAATAACTATAAGAACTGACTTAAAGGAACTTCAGACTAGTCTAATTTCTTGATGTTATTTGTTAGTTAATCCTGGGTTCATGACAACTAAACAGCTATTTCTAACATGGAGGTGACACATACTCTTCAAAATTATCAATGATTTCACCAGACAGGCTGTTTTTTAAAGGACTAACCAAATGGCATGGTCTAATAACAAAATACACTGATTATCATGAAGACAACTTTGGTTAGGCTCCATGACCGTCATGAGGTGGTAATGACCATGGACCCTGGCCTGAGTGCATGGGCCAGCCCTACTCTACTGCTTTCTTACCGCATGAACTTGCACTACTTCCTTAAAAACTCTATCCTTCAGTACCTCAAATAAAAAATTAGGAAAATGTCACCTACTTTATCAAATAAACTAATGTGTGTGAAGTTCTTAGAACAGTGGCTGGTAATTTTTACAAATTCTATCAGTACTATTTCCTACAATTACAAATACCTATGAGCTCTCTCAAATAGATGCGTTGAGAAACACAAATAAATTTGTTACAAAGTCAAAATATGTTTCACTCTCAAAATTGTATGTCATTACACACATTTTTTAATGAAGGGTGTGATCTCCTTGTAAAACACAGCATCACAAAAGATCAGGCAAGTATTTCTACTCCTGGGCTTGCTAGGAGGAGAGCAGATGTGCAGCTAAGTTCCTGTGAGAGGATCAGCTTGACAGGAATCACAGAATGCAACAGAGAAAGAAAGAAACACATAACACCCGGGATGGGGAGATAGCTTGGTGGTCTAAGTGCCTGCCCAGGAAACACAAGGACCTGGGTTTGATCCCTATACTGCATCCCATGCCAGCCCGAGGAACCAAGGCACACAGGGCCAGCCACTGAAACCAGCCATGGTGGCACATCCTTGTTATCACAACACTGGGGAGGCTGAGACAGGAGGATCACCAAGAGTCTGAGCTGTGCAGTGAGAACCTCTACCAAATTAAATAAACAAGTAAGTTTTAAAAGAAAAAACAAGCAAACAAACAAACAAAAAACATGTAAAGACAGATCAAAGTCAGACCAAAATAAGGTTAAAGTCACACCAAAGGAAAATTATTTACTGTGTAGTGAGTCTTTGAGGTTTTTTTGTTTATTTGTTTTGTTTGTTTTTGGTGTCAGGGACCAAACTCGGGACTTCGTGCATGTCAGGTAGGAGCTTATGCCACTGAGTGATCTCCCAACTGTTTTCTCCATGCTATCAATCAATAATACTCTCCTGGTTTATAGCTGGCTGCTCTCTCAAAGCCTCATGAGGTCACAGGTGACACTTGGGGATGATAGGACCTCAGGGGTCCTCACTCACTAGTCCACAAGAGTTTATATCACAAGGTAGCTAGAAGGAAGGGTCTGATCAGGGTTGGTGAGCTCCTGGGAAATGGCCTAGAAAAGCCACTCTAGCTCCCTCTCTCTCTGCTCTTCACTTCCAGAATAGCAGCTGTCCACCACCCAGGTCCTTCTGTCATGTGCTCTGCATGCAAGGCCTGAAACTCCTAAAACACGAGCCAAGACAAACCTTTCTTCCTTTAAACTGCTGGTGCCTGGCATTGTGTCAAAACAGTGAAGTGATTAAGACAAATAAAACCATGCAAAAGCGGCAACTTCTTTTACTGAATGTTTTCAGAAGGCTAGCAGTGAGCTGGGCGTGGTGGCTCACGCCTGTAATCCCAGCACTCGGGAGGCTGAGGCAGGAGGATTGGTGCGAGTTCGAGACCAGCCTGGGCTACAAAAGTGAGCTCAGGGCCAGCCTCAACTGCATAGTGAGACCCTGTCTCAAAAAGACAAAAAAAAAAAAAAAAAGAAGGCTAGCAGTGGATACTTCAAATCAAATTCCTGGATACTGTAAGGCATTCAGAAGTAACTTACAAATTATTATTTGTTTTATTTATGCAGATATGTGGAGGGAAGAACACACTAATTTCCTTAACTTCTAAAAGGTGTCCATAAACTGAAAAAACAAATTTCAATCTTAAATTATTTTGCTCAAAAACCATCACATTCTAATCTATAAATTATAAAGTTAACAAATTTATACAGTAATTTTTAATTAAGGCCCATTAATATAGCCAATGAAATAGTACTTTCATGTTAGAACAAGCAACTGAATTTTATTTTAAGTCCTTAATTTGTTATTATACTTATCTTATTTTCAAATCTAAAATAATTGTGTCATCAGCTTTTTCTATGATTTTAAGTATTTCTTCTACACCGATTTGTTCAAATGCTACAGGTTTTAAGGCATAACTGTCTACAGATTTCATTAAATACTGTCCACAATAATTTATAGCAGTTTAACTTATATTATTCTATATGCTAATTACTTTTATAAGGATACTAATGTCTTAAAAGGAAAGAATTTATATGTTTTCAAAGGCTAATATCAGCATCAATGCTGATGACAATAAATTCATAACAATAAGGCCAAAGCAATGTCACATCCTCAAATTAAGCAAGATTATGCATTTCTAATAACTTTTTTAAAAGAAAATGTGCTATTTAAAAAACATATTGCCATATGGGTGAATAATAACCACCAGTGTACATTATTTCTGTATTTTATGACCACATCAAAATTGGGTAATATAAAAGTATAATTGTCACCAACAATAAGAAAGCAGTAAAAAGTTAACAAAATTACCAATACTGAATAAAATCTCCCAGCAACACTTCCCTCTTTCATTATTTTACTCATGTCTTTTATTATTAGCTACTTCTTCAACAAAGTACAAAATGTTACATCAAATTTCACAAAGTAAGAATGACTATAAGTACTTTCCCAGACTAATTCAAAAGTAGCATGCACTGGAATACTGATGATTTTAAGAGGTGAAAGATGACCACACCCTTTACATCTGTTAAGTGTAACATAAGAAAAGGCATAATTTGTGGAAAGGATTATATTACACCGTATGAAATTTTAAAGAAAATTTGCATATTAAAATGTCTGCGATATTCCTGCACTGAAGATGTTGGTTAAAGTTCTGTATCTGTGCTATAGAAATTTGTTCTGCATTTCAAAAGACTACCAATATACAGGAACGTTAAAAAATTAGGTCACTAGGGAGGTAACTTGGTGGTCCTAGCAAGTGCAAGGACCCAGGTTTGATACTGAGCACTGAATGCAGTGCCAGTCCCAGCAGCCCAGGCACAGAGGTAGCCACCAAAACCAGGCATGGTGGCACCTATAATTCCAGCGCTGGGGAAGCTGAGACAGGAGGATCACTACAAGTCCAACCTACATAGTGAAACACTGTACCAAATAAATAAATAATAAAATTTTTAACTGGATCCATAATCACACATCACATGCTCTTTTTCACCACTTTTGTGAAATATTTTATCTCAAAATATTTCTCCCATTTAAATTGGACTTTCTTTCTACATCTTGGTGAGGTGAAACTGTTGCTTCCCAAGTACTTAACATTATCTTTTAGCAAATTCCAGCTGTTATATACTACAGATTATTTTAAGAAAATTTACCCATTCTTTGTTTTGCTCAATTCTGTGATAATACCATGAGAATGCTTATGAGTACATGGATCTGCATAACATAAAATCCTGTTCTTATTTATTTTTATCATTTGCAGGGTTTTTGTCACTACATATATTAGACAAGGATGCTAAATCTGTTCTGCAGAGTAAAATTTTTCCAAAAGATGTAAAACTATGTACAAACTTGATTGCCACTCAATTTACACACAAAATATAGCCAGGCGTAGTGGCACACACCTGTAATCTCAGCACTTGGAAGGCTGAGACAGAAGGATTGGTGTGAGTTCAAGACCAGCCTGGGCTACAAAAATGAGCTCAAGGCCAGCCTGAACTATATAGTGAGAACTTGTCTCAAAAAGACAAAAACAAAAAAACAAACAAAGAAAAAAAAAAGGCAAAATACATATCAATTAAAAGTAGGTACTACAATCTTTAAATCAATGACTATATGAAGATATTTCCCCGGTTCATACATCTATAATCAGTTCCTATTATATATACAGATTCTCATACAAAAAAAATCACTCTGAACATAGCAGACACTGAAAGATGAAAAACAGCAGGTCAAACCAAGCCTATGAACAACATGGGTAGAAGCTGGGTATAAAACATAAATCAGAAAGTACACTGATAGAGAAATGAGATTTTATTTCAAAAGCCATGCAAAAATACACTTACTGTATTTCTTCTACTTTTCCTACTGTTGTAATGGAACTATTTAATTATTTACATGTTATTTTGATTATGTGGAGCTCCATAACTGCTAAGCTATTGACTCTATGCATAAAAATGACATATTGCATTTCTTAAACTATAAAAGTACTCTACTTGGGAGATTTTTACTTCAAACCTAATTGAGGCCTCTGAGATTAGAATATGTTAAAAGTAGAAAGCAACAAAAGGATAGAATTAGAATTACATTTCAAATGTCATCTATAAAGCAAACAGAAATTATATTTTACCTTGTTAATATTTTATCTATAAGTTTACTGCTGAAAATACTTCATATGTTTTAAACTACAGGTAGCCAGAAAAATGTGTAATGAAATAAAAACAATAATGATCCTAAAACTTAGCAAAACTATTACTCGGCAGTAATTAATGTAGATGAATTTATGTTTCTGATTGCTTGAATACTAGATAATAACTGTTAAATTACTAAACTGTATAAAAATATGTAATTGATATAAATGAGAAAATGTCATTTCATTTTACAAAAAGAAAACTAACCCTTTATTTTCCCTTAAAATAATCCAATCACCATAGGAAATAGTAAGGGCATTTCCACACAGAAAATTAAAATTTGGAGCCCGGCAAGATGGCTCAGTGGTCTAAAAGCTCCTGCTTAGGAAAGCTTGGGCGACTACAGGGACTGCAGTTCCATCCCCGGCACTACATGCTGCGCCAGCCCTGCCCTCAGGGCAGCCTGAGCCGGCCATAAAAATAAATAAACAAATAAAAGCTCTGAAACAAGAAAAAAATATAAAAATAAAAATTACAGACTATCTCTGTGACTAAGGAACTGGTCATCAAAAAAAAAAAAGGAAGAAAATTAGTGCCAAGGTCCTGAGTTCAATCCCCGGTACCATGTGCGCGTGTGCATGCGCATGTGCATGTGCGCGCACGCACACACACACACACACACACAATTAGATTTCCTTTAGGGGACCAGGGTGATAGCTCAATGGAATATGTGCTTGCCTGGCAAGCTCAAGGTCCTGACTTCAATCCCTAGTACCAAAAAAAAAAAAAAAAAAAAAAAAAAAAAAAAAAAAAAAAAAAAAAAAAAAAAAAAAAAAAAAAAAAAAAAAAAAAAAAAAAAAAAAAAAAAATTAGTCTAGCAAATAATAAACTTTTCTTTCTATAATCAAGTTGTCCTGGCAAGAATGTGAACATCTCCTAGCTTGACCAAGTAAGGCACTAAAGCAAGTTCAAAAAGCATGAGCTAACTAAAATAGAATTTCAAGAAATAAATTAAGTTTGGAAGAAAAAGCAATAAATAACACAACCTGACAAGAAGTTTGTATCTTCTATTTTTAAAAAGGTATTGTAAGGTCCACAGAAAATGGGGGCGGGGGCAGGACTGGGAGAGCAGTGCTGGCATAGTGAAAATGCAAGGCCATCGCACCTACAGCATCATTTCCTTCCCTTACACTGAGCTAAGCAGCAGAGCAATTATTTAAAAGGGAAAAAAAGACTCTGTGCACAAAGGTGCTGGCCTTCTTCACTTTTCACACATCAAACCTCAGCCAGAGTCAAAGACACTCAGCGACCACTGAAAAACTTCTATGTAATTTGAAGTATATAATACTGAATTTCCATTATTGTAATGCATGTCTTCTTTCATTCTAAAACATGATAAATATAACTAAACTCCTTAAAATAGGATTGTAGCCAAAATACACCAAATGTATGAAATAATACCAAGTTCTAACCAAAACCATAACAATTTTTATAAAAATCCTCTATGCCTAAAAGGACAACCAAAATTCTCAATAAAGAAAAGAAATACACAAGAAGAAAGGAAATGGGAGCACGCAAAATTATTCTATGAAAAAGCGGCAAAAGTAGTTCGGTTATAAGGAGTACTGTACAACAAAAGGTGAAGGTGTCAAGTACTGAGAATATCCACCCAACAAGCACTGGCAAAGCTAAAACTACAGTCCATCCAGAACAATGAAAGGGCATGGCCAAATAAATGGTACAATATCCCTCCAATGAAATATATATTTGCCTGTATTAAAATACGTAGTTTGCATTCAGCTGTAGCTATTTGCTGAAGCTAAATAATAATATGCTGGGGGAAAATCATGCAGGAGCCAACCTCCACATTTTACTAACATAATTCCCCTATTTACATGTCATGTAGGAGCTAATTCACATTACAGAAAAGCTCACTGTAGCAAAACAGACTGTACTTAATTGTCTGGTGCCAAGGAGGTATTGCTCACAACTCTAAATGCTGCAAAGCAAACTCCCCAGGAGGATTGAAGTCGTCATGGAAGGTTTCATGGAGTTAGTCCTATAATGACAGCTGAGATTTACATAAATGGAAAGAATTAAATATATATGCCTGGTGGGCGAGGGTGCTCTAAATTACCTGACCTTGGCAAAGTGGAAGATCTATGTTTGGATTAACAAGATGTGATGAGCTTACAAAGTGCCTTCAAAGCCAGACAGACAAGTCCATATTCAATGAACAAGGGGAGAGATGCAAAGTATTACCTTAATGTATGTGGGTGTCATTAGAAATCATACTTTAGAGCAGTGGTTCTCAACCTTTCTAATGTCGTGACCCCACAATATAGTTCCTCATGTTGTGGTGACCCCAAACCAAAAAATAATTTTGGTGGCTACTTCAAAACTGTAACTTTGCTACAGTTATGATTCGGAATGGCTTTACGCAACCCCTGTGTTTTGGCTGTTCGACCCTCGCTGGGGTCATGACCCACAGGTTGAGAACCACTGCTTTAGAGCCAGTAGCAAGATACTCA
>PVJA010035032.1:0-22127 GCA_004027025.1 Myocastor coypus
AAGAGAAAGAGGAAGAGGAAGAGGAAGAAAAGGAAGAGGGAGAAGAAGAGGAAGAAACGAAGGAAGGAAGGAGAAGGAGAAGCAGGAGGGGAAGGGGAAGAGGAGGAGGAGAAAGGAAAAACAATGTTTGGATTCAGCCACCAAACACATAAGACAAGAAAAATAACATCAATTTTCTCCACAGCTTCTCCTACAAAGGACACTCTTCTGAAGATTTTTTAAGTTTATTCTTTATAAGGCATAGCAAATTTGGGTCGAATCAATATTCCTTATTGTAAACTTAAAAGTCAAATTAACTTTCCTAAAACCCATTAGCCAATTGTAAAATTCATCCATTGAACACTAAAACCTAAACTAGTTTTTTCAGAAGAGATACACCACATCACATTAAGCAGTTTGTTTGGTTTTTTGTTTGTTTATTTGTTTGTTTTTAACTAGGCAGACCTTTGTCTGGGAAAGTTTTTAACGAACATTATGGATATTTTAATCTCCAAGCAAGGGTCCCACTGAGTGGCGCATCCTTGCCATCAGCTTTTTTGTTGGTACATGCTTGTACAAGTCCACAATGATTATACTCTTATGCTCAATGTCTCATGTACATAACATATCTTAACATATCTTAATCCACGTTTGTTATTTGTTTTCACTCCTTCCTCTTTTCTCCATCTAGTGAAACATTTTTATTTTTAAAATTATACTGATATTGTTTAAACAGGATACCATGTCTACATGTTGACCTCTGGATAACTACTCTGAAGAAAATAATACGCAATGTACTGATTATTGTAAACATCCTACTAACCTGTTTTGAAACTGTTTCATTATTTTATCTTTTTCTCATTAAAATGAATAAAAATTATTTTAAAATAGAAGTAAAGATACTGTGTAAAAAATTATCTTGTTAAATCAGTTCAGCTATCCTTTGAGTAAATTTCCCATATCAATGCAGTAGAATAACCCAGAAAGAAAAGGAAATTAAACATCCTTTCTTTTTCTTATACAGGAGCTCTGTAAAGGCTTAGAAAATACTAAGTGTCTATAAACATTTATTATATTTAACTGTACTTATAAAATACTATCTATAGGGCCAGCAAGATAGCTGAACAGACTAAGCACTTGCTTAAGCAAGTGCAGGGATCAGGGTTCCATTCCCAGCACCACATGCTATGATGGTCCTACACCTGAGGTTCTGCTCTAAGCCAGCCCCTGACTCTGGGCATGGTGGTGCACACCTGTAATATCATGTACTGTAGTTTGGAGAACTTTTGTCAGTGTCAGGCATCTGGACGAATCACAGCCATTGCTTGACCAATTTGCTCTCTGTGAAAGCCTGAGAGAAAGTTTTCTCCCTAGGTGACTCTTCTTAGGAATACTATACATCATTGATCCCTTTTCTCTGTGGTCCTATAACCTCCTTCAACAGGAAATTAGAGACTCCACTGAGCTGTAGGCCATTGCAGTACAAGTTCTTTTATGGTCTGTGTTCTCACTGACGTTGAAGGGCTGAATGCAAACTATTGGCTATTCTTGTATCCCTTCTTTTTCTCTAATTATGTAGACTGCCAACTTAAATTGTTAACTCTGTAGAAGAGAAGCTTAACAATATAATTCTCTATAACATAGGCACTTGAGCTTAATATCACTATCTTTCTGAATATCAAATGCCTTAGACATAACATGAAAACATCCAGGAGAAAAATCTAACCACGAGATATAAAAAGGAAGTCCAGACTAACATGATAAGTTGTAAAAGTCTGAAGCCAATAGTTTCTGATAATGCCAGATGATGTATATTGGACTATATTTACTGCTAATTTCTCTTTGTGCAATGAAAAGAAAGATCTGTACTATGGATGTTGAGAGAAGAAATCATATCTACATCTTGGACTCAGAACAACTACAGCAAAGGCAACAATATGAAATGTATTAATTATTTAAAAAATAAAAATAGAAAAAAATATATATATATGTTTGAAACCCATCTCTACAAGCCCTATATTCACAGAATTTATTAGGAGCACAACCGTAAGACATTGTCTACTTGCATCATTATATTCAATTGGAAAGGAAAAGAAGGCTTAAAAATCATATGATCAAATAAGAAGCTAATTATTATGATTAATAGAAATATATAGCATTATAGTAAATAACAATATCAAATAAAAACCACTGATAAAAGAACAGTAATGTTAGTATGTATGTCATTTCACAATACGCTCACATTCATTGTTGCTTATAGTAGTTGCATTAATTTTTTTAATGTTGAAATATGTTTTAACCTAGACATATACAGTGTTCCAGTACACACTTTTTTCACAGAGAACAAATGGTCAAGCAATGCGCATGACTCATCCAGATGGCTGACTCTGACAAAAGTCCTACAAAACACTATATGTGGCTTCAGGGTAAATCCTGAGGGGATTTGACTAACCTTGTTAGATACAAAAGTTACATTTTTAGTTAAATAGGTCTTGCATCAACTTGTTCTTAACCATCCAGCAGGCCAGGGGATATAAAAAGAAAGCCTTATTAACATGCTGAGATGTAAAAGGCTCAAGTCAACAGCTTATGACATTGTCATTTCTGCTGATAACCCATTACTATTATGGAATATTGGACGATATGTACACCTACTTTCTCTTAGTTCAATGAGAAGAAAGATTTCCACTAATAGTGTTAGAAAAGTTACCATTTCTACATCTTGTTCTCTGAACAACTACCATGAAGACCACAACACGCAATGTATTGTTTATTATGTCTGTCCTACTAACCTGTTTTGAAACTCTCATTATTATTTATCATTAAAACTAATAAAATTTAAAAAAATAAAATTTTAGCTTACAGAAACTACTAAAAAAATACACATTTTTGAAAAAAATTTAAGGGACTTTATCATATATTGATGATAACACATCAGAAATTTAATGTAATATAAAATTATTTTCTTGTATCAAGACACATATAAAAATTGATTTATAAATTACGAAGAAAAATAAAATGGAAGTAAGCATGGATATATAGTAGCAATTTATATACAATATGAGAAAAAACTACAGTTAACTCATTATTTAGGTGTGAGAAGTATAAAAAGTTTATGCAGATATTTTGAATAGCTACATTTTTAAAAAGTATTTACTTATATCACTTACATCTCTGTCTGAATCTTGGGTGAAGTTAGGTGTTACTGTATTTTCGTTATATGTCAACATAACTTGAGAGATAGTTTGTTTTTCTATTCCCCATACATGAATATATCCAAGCCTCGTTTCTGCTTTATTTATGTATCCACTTTTCAGTACAGTGCTTGTCAAAGTTGTCTACAAAGAAAAATGAAAATAAATAATTTGAACTCTTCAACAAAAACAATTGTTTAAAATCATTATATATATTCATTAACCAAAATATATTTCACAATATAGTAAATAATGTAAAATAATATACGTATAAATTTTAATAGAGTATTTCATATAATAAACATGCAATAAAATGAAAGATCATTAACACAATGGCATACAAGTAATCTTAAATACCTTGTTTAAATTAAATTGTACCAATAAATATAGGTCTTTCTCATAGGTGTCTGTAGAGAAAAAAAAGTGATATATTTTTATTTTTAAAAGTAATAAATAATAATATTTTAAATTTTCTTTCTAGATGACATACTATCAAATTTTATTCATGAATTTCTAATTAAAATCAAATTGAGCCATGACTCCCCACCCCCTGCCGCAGGACACAGAGACAGCAATTGAGGCCGGGTGTGGTGGCATGCACCTGTAATCACAGGTCTTGGGAGGCTGTAAACAAGTGGATCACTAGGAGTCTAATCTAGTAGTGAGACCCGGAACACCCTGTAAATTCTTCCTTAAAACTTCAAAAATAATTCAGATTGATAAAATATAGTTTCTTTCGATGTCTTTATCTAAAGGCTGTTTTAGCTATAGAGTCTTACTGCCAAACTTAATAGTTATTTGCTATTTATTAACATTTATTTAATAAATGCTTCTAAAAACACTTATTTGTCAAAATCTAAATATTTTGCAATATCTACTTTAGGGTATGTTACTGGTATTCCTTTTGTGCAGAAGAAAGCCAGTCCCAAAATAACTGAACTCATTTTCAAAAGTGAAGCAACTAATCATCCTGAAACTCTGCAACCAAACCCAATCTGCCTTGAGTTCCAACACTGTGTTTATGTATATACATGCAAGCCTTGAGAAGTGGAAACATGAAAGTCAAATGCATGACTGCAGTGTATATTGGAGCAATATGAAAAAGTGATGTGCTTGAGTGTCCCCCTCTACTTACACATGTTAATATTTTATTCTTTAATTCACTAAAAATAATTTGCACCTAATGTTTTTGTGCACTAAAACTGCTATTCTGCTGTGTTTCTCACTATATATACTAATATATGCATAGTAAATGATGTGTACTATGAGATACATTAGTGTTAATATACCATAAGTATTTTAACTCCAACATTTAAAAAATAATTTTAGCTTATATTGTTACAAATAATTTTTAAGCATTGATTTAGGAGTAAAAATTAATGATGACCGAGCTAGGTGTGCATCATCGGAATTGTAAAATGACATGAAGACAAAAATCTCATGTTAATCAAGGGCGCATATATATGTTTCATTAGGATAAGTAAGAGAATTAATATTTTACTAAACTGTAACTTTATGTAGTTGGGCAAAATTTGCCTAATGTATACACATTTATGAGAAATTTATATTTTTAATCTTCCATTGATTGTCTTTGTGAGAAAAAAATTGTCCCCAAAATTATGATGTGCCAAAAAATTCAAATATTTTTCTTTAAAATAAAGCATAAGAGCCAGGTGTGGTGATGCAAAATTCCAACATTTTGAATGATTGAATCAGAAGGATTACAAGTAATTAGCCCATCCTAAACAATTTAGTGTCTTAGTCATACCTTGCTTCAAAACATAATAAAGTAAAGATGCTGGAGATGACAAAACAAAGAGTAGGGGAAAGAAAGGAGAGCAGAGAGGGAGGCAAAGAAAGATAAAAAGAAAAGGAAGGTGGGAAGGAAGGAAGGAAGGAAGGTAGGAGGGAGAGAGGGAGGGAGGCACGGAGGGAAGGAGGGAGGGAGGGAGGGAATCAGATGTGCATCTAACAACTATATTGATATATTCTTTGTAGATAAATTTGAAAATCTTTACGTAAAATGAGAGCCTAAGAATTTGTTCTATATTATTGGTGGTATTTAGCCAAGAAATTTTAAGAATTAATTTGACATTATCATATACAAATATATTAAATATACTGAGATTGTGAATACGACAAAATAGGCAGTTATAATTGTTTAGAAAAATTTCTTATATTAAAGGATAAATATTTGAATTATGCTATTGATCATCAGTGATTAAGAGAAGTTAGCCATGAAATTTGAATATCATGTAGATCATACCAAGTTATTCCAAGTGCTTATGATTATAGAAAACAATGAGAAATAATTTTAAGTGGAGGTTCATCTTTCTATGTGTTAAAAGCAATTAATTCAATTTGTTAAATTAGGAGATTCAGAGAATCCTAATAAGGGTGTGAATTATACTTAACACAGCTTTATCAGAAAAAGTGCATGAATTAAAATTTTGTACAGTAACATAGGATGTGATGAAAAAGAAAAGTCCCAACTATGTTGAGCTTTACTTAATACGTTAATAATGGTCAGATTTCTCAAGAGCTAGCAGCAGTGAACTCTTTACCTCTGACATTACAAGAAGTTTCCCTCTATCTTTTATGTGCTCAGTAGCATATAATTCTAACTTATATCAACTTTCTAATATATCTACTAATTTGACTTATTTCTATGGTAGCAAATTATTAACTTGAATGAAAATACATGCATGTTTTCCTATTAGTGAAAATTCATCATCTGTGAACACTTTATTATGTCACAGAAAACTTGAACATCAGAAATTCGATTAATTCTTGTCACTAATGTTTGACTCAAGAAAAAAATGAGATTTCTTCTGGGGCACACCAGACACTGCTAATGGCAACCTTTTGCTTCCTTTCCTATTGGTACTTTACTCAAAGGCAGAATTCTGGTTTTCTTCTGACACCGATGGAATTCACATGGGCCCCATCTCCCAAGCTGTCCATGGTATTTCTGGTGCCTATAGCACAATGCTTACAGCTAGAAGGTTAGCTATGCATTCTCATTTTATGAACTAGTCATGGATGATATAAATGTAGATCTAAGTTGAAAGATATATTCTCTTAAATGTGAATATTCCAATGTAAGCAAACATACAAGCCAGTGAGAACAACACAGTACAGAGTCCACACATACTTGAACTGTTATTCTGGCCTCTGCTCTTTGGAGGCATGCTTGTGCATCAGTGTAAGCAAAGAGTGTTGATACTACAGAACCAAGCATTTCTTTGTGTGAGTAGCACTGTGTTAGCTTCTAATTCAGGTCATCCTTGCACAAGCAGATCTCTTAACTGTATATTTTTCTTGGGGATTAAATATAAGTGAGATGTGAGGGCAATCTGTAAATAGTTTGGACATTGTTTAAGGTATGCCATTTAAATTTTAAGCTCTATTAGAAGCTTTGTGTAATATTAATTGCTTTGTATTCAACTTCTGAAATATACAGCATAAAACTAATGTGTAAAGATAGTAAAATTGCTTATCAATTATATTTATCTTCTAAATGGAACACTTACCTATACTGTCTCCATCATCCCAAAAGAGGGACCCTTGTGCCGTCTGATCATCATCCACAGCAACAATGAGCTTCATATAATTTGTTCGACTACAAGAAATACATATTTTATCTGAATTTGCAGAATATTTGATATGACATTCACATAAATATCCAAATTAACACAAATAAGAATACTATTTAAATAGAATGTAATTTAATTTAGCAAGGAAAATCAAGAATTCTTTCTTTTATAGAATAAGAAATGATATAAATTATTAATGATATTATAAAATTCATATAATTCATCGTATTTACAGCAAAAATATCTTTCATTTGATTAGATCTTACAAGTTTACCTACTATAATTGACAGAAGTGGCTAAATAGTAATTAAAATCATATTAATTTAATTGATATTCTTCCTGGGGAACTAGTCCTTGATCATTAAGCATTATTACTTCAATAACATTTTAATTGCTTGTAACTCAAGTTTTCGTCATAATTCTATATACGAATCACTAACTTATCACTAGAAATTTCCAAAGTCCAATGTGAAGCCAGCAAATTCTAAGTCCTATTTAGATAATAAACAATGTCTTCAAGCTGATGCTTGTGAAATCCTTTTTTGTGAACCAAAATACTTGCCCTAATCTTTTTCCTTTGTAGCTTGTAGGAAGCAACTTGGTTTGACAAAGAAGGGTTGACAGTGCAGAAACCTTTCATTGTTAAGGAAAGGTTTCTCAGACAAATTATTTTTGGCTTTATATCTGTTCGAGTCACAAATATTGAAGGACGTGCTAGAAAAGAAATTTCTAGATATACATAATCTTACAGTTCTAGCTTCTCTGAAATATATGTAATATATCTGAAATATATCTTAAAGATATTATATATCTTAAATATATTAAATAATTATCTTAAGTATGTTATAAATATCCGTATCATGTTATTTATCAGTTAATGCAATATGTCAGATAATAGTCACAGATGTTAAAATCAAAATTTTAGATACGCAAGAAATTTCACATGTCTGTAATTTTCCAACATACATTGAAATTTGAGATCAAGAAGATACTCAAGACCTGCGACCCACACTGTGTGCACGCCTGTACTCCATGTCCCATATACTGTACCCCACATGATAGATATACACATAGGAAAAAAGAAAGTGACTGAAATATCTCTTTCATAACAAAGTAAGGACTCTTCTAGGCACCAGTTATGGTGTCTTTTGGGATTTCTTTTATCAGGTGTGATCATTTTTCTCCTTTTTAATTGCTATCAGAATAAAATGTTGATAGATACAAAGCTGAACAACTCTAGGAGATAAGAAGACTGCTCAGGGCAAATAACTTGCCAGACCTTATTAACCAATAAAATAATGAAAGCATAAAAAAAGAGAAACAGACTGAATCGCTCTAGGATGAGACTATTTAAAACAGGAATGTAAGTACTGGAAATAATAATCCTGTTACTGGTGTAAGGGACTCCCTATTATATTGACTACATGATAAAAAAAGAAGCCTATTGTTCCTAGAAAGATGGACACATTAGTGAAACAGAAAGAGAGAATATCAACTGGCACTCAGGAATAGAAATTCCTGGCCAAACGATTAGTGATGTATGATGATAGAATTTTCTTTAAAGATGTGCTAAAGACAATGATAAGATAGGTCTGTATCTTTTAAGGACAGCAGGAAACTTAGTTTGAAGGAATGGTTGTGCAACTGTCAGTGGATATCTACATTTTCGTGCATCATAGGGATCCTGGAAATATACCACTGGGATGACAGTGAGGCAAAGACCAGGAAACTGGAAAGAGGGGGAGAGAGGAATGCTACAAATGATATTGCCAAACATTAGTGACTTAAAGTTTATAAAGAAGTGCATAAAATGGAATATACTGTAGTACTAAGGAGAAACAAGCCTTAGAACTAAGAAATGATATGTAGGAAACTTAAATATAGTGGTAGGTAAAATAGTCCACAATGGTATATTACTCAGCCATAGAAAAAATCTCAGCTTTTATAGGAAAATGGGTACAACCAGAGACCATACTCATAGGTGAAATAAATCAGATCTACATGTATAGACATCAAGTTTTAGCGTTTATTAAAAGAGGAATTCTCATTGGGGGACAGTTTTTCATGCATCTTTTGCCTTTGTGTATTGCACTTACACTGAGTCACTGACAGCTTTTTCTCTGAATTATCTTTTTTAAGGTTTTTCTAAAAAGCAAACATCATTAGAATGTATAACAAATTAAGCTGGGGATATAGCTCAGTAGAGTCAGTGCTTGCTGGCAAGCACAAGGACTTGAGTTCAATCCGCATTTCCACATGAAAAAGAGGAATAATCTTATCAAGAATGTATAACAAATTTTCTACTTTATTATCCCTATTACAAAGATAGTGTCTCTCTTCCAAGCAAATGATGGGTAAATTTGCTTTTAGTACGTTTTCAAATTCCTCTAAACTTGTCCTGCTGAATCAAATCTGCTACATGGGCAGCATCTGCCTGGGCCAGATTCCATCACCTTGTGGCGCATGAGAAACAAAGAAAACTGCAGTTCAAGCTGTTTCTGTTTCTTCTTATGCTACAAACATTAATAACACAGTTCTTTTTCTGTGACTCAGCATCCATGACACTGTGGCAGGCTAGTTGATGAGCTTATACATCAGGTAAACATTTCAGGCCCTTTCTAATTACTGATATTATCAATAGGATTTATAGCAGAATTTAATCAGTGTCCTAAAAACCTTTACTGTACCTGTAAAACGTGGTCCTATTAGGCTCTTGACATGGTAGGATATAACCCCCACGGACATGTAAGTTTATTGTATCAAATGGAGCTGAAAACTCATGGGATACTCCTCTGACACCTATATCTTGACCCTAGACATGAGAGGGATGGAAAGAACAATGAGTCGAATCCATGGCAATATAGCTGGCCTAAAAGGGCACCAAGATTTGCAGCCAAAGTTTCACTTTTCAGTATAAGAGATAGCACAGACACAAATACCATTTCAACAAGCTCCAGTGAAATATTGGACCCTATAATATCTGTGCAAGTGATTTCCAGCGCTTTGTTTCCATGATGCTCATTGGCAGAAATTGTGTGAATTTTGAAAGATCACAAAGGCCACTCCTGTGCCTTATCCTCAGAAGGGCTGAATTACCTTTAATGATCTTTTTGCTAAACCAATAAAGGGCAATGACCTTTTTAAATACAATGTACGCTTGCCATGTTTATTTACTGAAAGCAAATCAATGATAATCTAGCAAATCATTGGAAAATAAATTAACTTTCTTTCATTGCGTGTTCATTTGATTTTGCTACGAAGAGCAAGAAATATTTTGTTCCTTTTAAATGAAAAATACACAGGTGCATCTTTGAAAAGAGCGATGCGCAAGCAAATGCATACCTATTTCTCAATTTCCCCAGTTCTTCAAACACTTACTGTATGATAGTCAAACCACCGAGCATTAGGGACATAGCCTTGTACAGTTTCCACATACTGGAATTTAAAGATATAACCATTAAAATCATACAAGCCTAAATGTAATTTTACGAATCAAATAGGTGACAGGACTTACAGGTTCTAATACAGGAGTAACCATAAAGGCTGGCCCCCACAAGAACTGCTTGTATATATCCCAAGTTGACTTTTCATTGAAAAACCTTGACAAAATAAAAAGAAATAATAAATTAAATCAGAGAACATTTTCCCCTCCAGAACACTACAAAATGTTTATGCAAATCAGATTTGGAGAGGTGCACTTTTGTGTATTCAAATAACAACCAAATGCTGAAAATATTAATAGCAAAGTTATAGCTTAGAATTTAATATGGAATAGTACAAGGTGAGTAAATCTAACCTAAGACTGAACACACGAAATAATGTACAAGAGAGTGGTGAAAAGTAGCTCCAGTTCAGTCACCTTGCAGATTCGTGGTGACAGTAGGTGCTCACATGAAGCTGACCTAGAACATAATCAAAAACTAAGACAAAATTTGTAGACTCTGTGAAATAATTCTGTAAAACTTGTAAAAAAATTTGCTTTGACAATTTTAACAGGGAATTCACTCATCTTACTTGAGCTGGAGCTCTTTGGTACTTCTTTATACATCTGTAGTTAATGCTTGACATAAATTAAGAAATGCCTAAATATAGATACAAAAAGCCATAAAAAACTAAAAATTTTCTGTCACTTGAGAGTAATCAATGTTAAATGTACATGTTTCTTTTCCTTTAAAATTAATGAATTTTTAAAAATATGTGTTGGATGGCTTATTTTAATCATATTTATATCTGAGATCAATGCTAAAGTATTGTTAGATTTACTCTTTGACGAATTTGTTCTGTAACGAAAGGCATCAGCGTTCTTATAGGGCCAGAACTTTCACTTAGTAATAATAATACTTCTCTCTGGCAACACAGCCCAGCTTGGGCAGTGCAACAGTACTGGGGTGCTAATGGAACAACATAAATGAAGACTGGGCTGTATGTGAAAAAGTAAAGAAATCAGCAGATGTTATCAGAAACACAGAATGGATTAGGCAACTGGAATATGTTTTAAATCAAGGAAAAGATTTCCCTTTTCTTTTTAACTAAATATCTTATTACATTATTAATAAGTATGGGGAAAAACTCAAGAGCATATGTGCCTGTCTGGCAAGCATAAGGTCCTGGGTTAAACTCCCTAACACTACCAAAAGAACAAACAAACAACAACAACAAAATCAAGGAATACATTAAATTATCAATTTTAAAGTTTGATACATGTATTTGTATATTGTTCCTTTAATCTGAGTCAATAGTTGTTGATTTTACTTAATATAAATATGAAATTGGAGAAATCACCTTATTTAATTATACACATATGGTACAAAAGAAGTAAAACCATTTTGGATTATTCAGGTTTTAATTGTCATTATACTTTTTATTGTTATGGAACTCGAATAAAAAATTGCATCAGCCTTAAAAATGGAAAAAAACACAAAAATATTTCCAATGATGCTCCATGCAATAGAATTTTCAGGAGTTTTTCATATCACTTTGAGATATAAAAGGAGTGTCTGTAAAAGAAATTTCTACAGAGCATGTTTAAACTGAGAGTGTTCTATTAACCTATTTCTAGGAAAGGTAAGATTGTCTCCTACAGTGAGGCATCTATATTTGGTAGATTTATTTAAAGGCACTAAAATCTTAATTAAATACAAAAAAAATTACTTTTGCGGAAGTTTTTTTTTTAACTTTCAAGGTAACAATGTCGACAAAATATTTAGAATAATGCCTGATTTATAGTAGTTATTATAAATATCTAAATAATGGATTTCAATTACTAACATGAATACTAGTCTATTTATTCAAAGAAACACTTATGTAAGCGCTTTTATCACCCAAAACATATGTGTAAATGCCAATAAATGTATTAAAATATAGGAAATTAATTTTTCATTCAATGAAAGTAATTCATTATGGTAAGCAAAATCATTTTGCAACTTACTCGTGTAAAAGAGGTCGGATAACAGTACCACCATTAGCATGAATTTCATGCATTTGTGTATAGAAATAGGGCAGTAATGTGTATCTAATCTCTAGGATCTTCTTTGTCATTTCAGCAAAAGTTTCATTCCAGGAAACAGGATCTTGTCTCTAAACAAAGCACAGTGAAATAAATTGTTTCATTTTAAATCATAATATTCAAATATTTATGCAAAGAATAAAATATAGAAAATTTTATTTCACTGTCTTACAATATATATCTTCAGAAAAAAATGTTATGTTACTATTGTATAAGGTGAAGTACAGAGGATAACAAAGTAATAATATTTTAATAATAAAACCACAGACAAATCTCATGGTTTGATTTAGGTTAGATGATCACATGCAAAGAGTACTTCATATCTTTTACATAACAAATTCTTTGTCAATTTAGGCAATAATCAGTGTTAAGAGACTAATGGGAGAAATGATACAATATGCTACATAAAGATGGTTTCAAACAATGAGGGACATGTAAATCTCATTATGTTAAGCCCTGAGTAGTGAAGAAATGATAGTACTAAAAGGTTAATAGTACAAAAATTATACAATAGTGCACTATGTTGAATGAAAGAAAAGATACTTTGTACTCTACTATGTAATACATATTTCAGGTCAAAGACTACCACTGGTAGTAGAGAATTAAAGCTTATTTAAATGATGGTAAATGTATTAGTTAATAATAGAGGGGAAAGTGAATGATATTTTACATTTTAATTTGTACTGTGAACACAAAGCTATCTCACGACTCCAAGAAAAAATTATTCTATATTCTTCTTTCTTATACTAAGAGGTCCTTTAATAGCTGTGTCTATTTATGAAATTTGGGGGATAAGAAAGTTAAAATATTGGTTGAGTATCATCATGAGTATATGTGCTGTTAGGATACATAAAAATTTTTTAAAATCCTGAAGACATTGTCCAACTGATAGCTAAAATATGAAAAATTTCCTCCTCCACATATTTGTATTTATAGTTCTCTCCCACTCAAATCTCTCTGTAAATGTCTCTCATCCAAAGTCTATTTGAACATTTTGAAAAAGCATCCCTCCCTAAGACTCTGTACTTTACTACTCTACTACTCTATTTTGTCTCAAAAACTTTTAGTAGAACCAGATGTATATGTGTGTACACACATGTGTGTACACATATAATACATAGTTGTCTTTTATCTCAAAGTCACCCTACAATACCTGAATCACTATCAGAAAGACTTCATAAACATTTGACAACAGACTTTCAAGTAATGTGACTAATCACTTTTCAGGCTTGTATTGATTCATTCCTTACTCACACAATATTGTAATTTTAAAATTATATTGTCATCAGTTTCCTAATAAAATATTCTCAGTTCACACACTCATGCCTCTGCTGTCCAACTTTCAAGTTCTTCCTGTATGTGGTCTTATTCTGGTCTCGTTTGTGTCACTGTCGTTTGACTCTTTCCAAAATCATTCTTTTCTTTTACTTCAACTAAATTTTGCCATGGGTGGTACAATGTTTTGAGAGCATTTCATGAACTCTATCATGAAGAAACCCTGGCTAGATTCTTTCCTTCAGATATATTGTCTTTAACCCTCTTGTCATGTGCATTTTGATAATATACCTTTACATTCTTTCATGTCAAAATTTTACAACTTAGTAAGATATTTCTTCTAGCTGTTCATTATTTTCTATGCATTTAGTACACTTTCCCATATCACTCAAAAATCTGCCAAATTATTTGTGCCACACATAGAAACTAGTTCTCTTAAATCATCTTACTTGTATTGTTTTCTTAGTTTCTCAAATCATTGTTTTCATATTTGCCTTCTAATTCTACAAATTTAATTCACTGCTATAAATGACTTTTGGTGCCAATAATTTAGTTTGAAACTAATTTATTTATTATATTGTTTCAATTTTAAAGAAATTATCAAGGGTATATTATATCCTTACTCTTCTAATATGACATAAAACACCTACATTACATATGCCAGCTAACCAAATTATGTACCTCCAATATAGTGTACAATGTAGCATAATATATTTTAAGTTAGAAAAGTCTCAAAAAAGGTATCTTTCATGTATTATTTTCATAAAATGGAATATTACTCAGCTATAAGGAATGATAAACTAGAAGACTTCGTATATAATGTATATATCTTGAGCATATACTTATAAGTGAGGTAAACCAGACCTACATATGCAAATATCGTAGTCTCCCTAGTGTAAGGACTCAAAAGAAGAAAAATAAATAAATAGATAGATAAATAAATAAATAAATAAATAAATAAATAACTTTGGGGGGTACCAGGAACTAAGGACCTTGCATTTTCTGCACCCTCAACCCTATAAAATTTTTAGAAGAGTGACTTAAATATAAAATGCATTTGGAAGAGTTTAAAAAATAAGGTTTATTGGAAGTGTTAATGTTTAATTATTTGACCAATCATACATACTTATATCTATTAATCTAAACAGATTTGATGATGAAAATATGTAATACGACCATTGTTAAATTTTTGTTCTGGTTCTGAAATTCTGTACCATATGTATTCTTGCTTGTTACTGTTTTCTATCTTTGTTTCATCTATTTTTACTGTTTAAAATAAAATTTTGAAAAATAGCCAAGGAAAGAGAGGTTGAAAGGAGAGTAGGGGAATGGGGAAAGAAATCAAGATATATCATGAACAGGTATAAATTCCCTATGTTCAATGTGATCATTGTTTATATCTCAAATGTACCATCAATTTTTTAAAAAAGGTATATTTGATACATACATATATATATATATATATATATATATATATATATGCACATATATATATGGAGAGATTTAAAATATTCATTTGGAAGTCAGACAGGTGAGACTCATGGTAAGCAAAATCTTCTAAGGTTATTAGGGGAAAGAATTAGAAGCGAACACAGTAATTACATACTCTCGTAAAGGCAATGTTGTGGTTTCTGGAATATGGATAGAATGCACCAAGTTGTGTCCAACGAGCACAGAGGTGATACTCAGAATTGTTGAAGAAACCACAGATGTCTGCTCCAGTCTGAAAGGCAGTATATTTAATTAGATTTGCATAGTATATTTCTTCATATTTATAAATTCTGAAAATAAAAGTAATAGATCTACTTACATATGATATTCCAAAGAGACTAAATTCCATCATACCTAAAATAATTGAAATAATGTTACAAAAATATTTCCTCAGGAATTTTAGTATTTTTACTTCAACTAGTAAAGATATTCTAATATAAACTATAACTCAATAAATCAGCTTTCAGATTGTTAACATAGTATACCTGAGTATTACTTCTTATAACATTTATATTTTTAGTTCATAGCATATATGCCATTCATTAAAAAGTCCTACAGATTCTGTAACATTCATGATATTTAGATCACACATCCATTTTGAACACATAGAGGATAAAATGATTGCAACTATATCAGCTTCATTTTTGAAAAGACATTTCTATAATTATTTAAACATAGCTATTAAATGGAATAATACTTCAATAAAATCTTCCAGACTATGTTAAGTTCAATCAAACAGAATGAATGGGATTTCTCAGATCTTTTTTTAAGAGAATATTTCTACATCTTGCTGTTTTTGATGCTATCATTCCCAAAGAGACTTAAAGACTAGACATCAGTTAGAAAAGTATCTTTTTCCACTTTAAAATAAGATCTTATTTGCCATCTATACGGTTGAAAATGCAAAATGTGTTTGACAATGTCTCATTAAGCCACTGAGCTATCTCCCGGGCTTTACCTATATTTTTATCCTTTTGAGTTGTTGTCTTTCCTATTTCCTGCACTTTTCAATCAGAAAACTTGAGTGAAAGAATATGACATAGCTTTTTGAAAAACATAATCAATTGTAGATTCTACATACTATTTTCAATACTACTTCCTGTGGTATATGCTTGGCAAGGGGATCTGTGCTATAAAATATCATGTCAAAGGAATCATAAAGTTTATGAATTAGCATCCAAACTGAAATAAAAAACAAAAAAGTGATTTTTCTCACGTACCAATGATTGATTTGTCCAAATTGTCCCAATTTGCATAGTTGTCTCCAAGCCAATGTCCTGCCCAACGTCCAGCAGTAGGATATGTGGAACGGGAAATAACAATACCTCTTTTGCCGGTTGTCTTTTGAACTGCACTATGATAGATGAAGTAACATTTTGAGTTTTTATATGATGCATTTTCTCCAACTAGGTAATTTTTTGCCAAGAGAATAATCAATGTTATTAATATTTTTATTTTATAGTAATTATTATTTTAGGAAAGTACTGTTGGTTGAGGGTTGTTGTTCCCCAATATTATGTTATAGTAAGGATATTAAAAGATAAATTTGAGTAATTTATAGTAAAATTGGTGGTTTCTAATTCCATTATGCTAAGTGAAATGCATCACACAGAAGGATAAATACTGTATGATGTCTTTTATATGAGAAAGAGTAAGAAACAACAAAATATGTCTTGGAAGGATTGCAAAGGATTTTTATGAATGGAAAGAAAAATTATCAAGACTACATATAGATAGATAGATAGATAGATAGATAGATAGATAGATAGATAGATTTAAAGATGAACCTAAGAGTCGCAAATCTATACCAACAATTAAATTTAATGTTCAATTGAGAAGACACTGTTGAAGATAAAATTGTTTACTCTTAAAAAGACTTAGGGATTTGGACTGGGCTGCACAGCAGCCTCAGCACCCTTGCAGCCCCCTACTCATCCAAAGCCTGAGCTTGACTCCATCCACCACCCTGTGCAGGCCACGAGGCGCCCAGGTAAGAACTCTCTCAGCCCATGTACATCCCCCAACTCATTGACCACCCAAGCTCTGATTCCACCACCATGAGACCGGGCTGCATGATGGCCAATGATTACTCCTACAAAAATGATGAAGAAAAGGAGCAAGATTCAATTTCACATCCTGAGTCCACCAAAAACAAATACAGGAGACACTATGATGGGAGCAAACGGGAAACATGCAGATGAAATCTCTGAATTGGTAGCATCTGAGGTAGACAAACAAGTGCAGAAACATCTAGGGCAACTCAGATCAGAGATAACATCTGAAGTAAAAAAAAAAAAAAAGAAATGCATGAATTAATAGACTGTGAGGTGGAAAAGCAACAGTAGCAATGTATAGAGGAAACCAGAGCAGAAATAACAGCTGAAGTTAAAAAACACATCTCTAAATTAATAGCAACTAAAGTAGGGGAACAACTACAAAAAGGTGAAGAGGAGAACAGAGCAGAAATAATCTCTGAATTAGAGAGAGAGTAACTATAGTGAGTTACTTCAATACTACTAAAGAAGACACTGACACAAAATTAGAGGAGAATAGAAAAATGATGGATTCCCTGGTTGAGCAATGTAGGAAAGAAATAGATCTCATGAAACAGTTTCAAAGAGATACACAAGAAAATAAAATCTCTATCACAAGCTGGCAAAGCTGTATGAACGAAAATGAAGATAGAGTTTCAGATCTTGAAGACATAGTTGCAGCTAGTGAAAATGTAAGAAAGGATATCATAAAAACAACTAGAATGTAGAAAAAATTAATTCAACATCTGCAAGATGATGCAAAACTGAACAACGTGAGATTAATAGGAATCAATGAGAAAGAAGGAGTTGACACAAATGATATAAAAAGCATATGGGCAGAAGTAATAGCAGAAAACTTCCCAAATATGAGAAAGCAATTGGACATTCAGTAACTGAAGCATACAGAACTCCAAATAACATCAACCCAACTAAAAACACATCCAGACATATAATAGTCACGATCCCAGAAATCCAGCACAAGAATAATACAGTAAAGGCTGCTAGAGAAAAGAAACAGTTTACATTTAAAGGAAAATCCATCAGAATAATGGCATTTTTCTCTTTACAAACCATGTAATCAAGTAGATCATGGAGCAGAGTGCTTCAAGTGCTTCATGAAAACAAATTCTAGCCCAAACTGCTATACCCTGGAAAACTCTCCTTCAAGTATGAGGGAGAAGTGAAATACTTCCAAGACAAGGAACAACTAATGAATTTCATGACATTAAAGCCAACCCTACAAAGCATACTAAAAAAAATTTAGAGAGGAAGCAAAATGACCCAAGAAATGAGAACATAAAGACCCCATCAAATAGGGCAACCAATTAAACACATGAGAAAAAGAGGTAGACAGTAGTAAGTAAAATTCATGTCAATCATAACTCAATAGATTTCAATTATAACCACCAATATAAGTGGACTCAATTTTCCAATTAAAGGAAATACACTGGAAGAGTGGATAAGGAAACAAAATCCAATAATATGCTGCATACAAGAAATTCACTTAACTCATAAAAGAACTCATACAGTAAAACCAAAAGCATGAAAAACAATACTACATGCAACAGCACATAAAAAAAAAGAAAAAAAGAAAACAGGGGTAGCAACCTTGTTTGAAGACACTCTAAACTTCAAACCAAGATTGGGCAAATGAAATAAAGAAGGCCACTACATACTGGTTAAGGAAAAACTCAAGACAAACAGGTAACACTCATAAATATGTATGCACCCAACATAGGGGCATGAAGTCGTATAAGACAAATGTTAATGGACATGAAAAATTTACTATCCAATACCACAATTTTAACAGGAGACCTTAACATTTCTTTATCCCAAAAAGATGGGTCAAGCAGACAAATAATTAGCAAAGAAGTAGAGAACTGAATCGAAACCTGGAACAACTGGTTTAGTGGACATAAAGAGAGTATTCCACCCAACCGCTTCAGAATACACATTTTTTCAACTTTACATGGGACATTTTCTAAAATAGGCCTTATATTAGCCCATAGGCCATGCTTAAGTACATGCAAGAAAACAGAAATTATCCCATGCATATTATCTGACCACAGTGCAATGAAATTCAAAATAAATAACAAAAGAAACCACAAGATCCCCAGAAAAACATGGAAATTGAACAGCATCATTCTCAGCAACCAGCAGGTTAGAGGTGGAATTAAACAAGAAATTAAACATTATCTACAATTTAATGAAAATTCAAACACAACTTACTGGAATTTATGGGATGCAACGAAAGCAGTTCTTAGAGGGAAATTTATAGCTCTGAACTCAAACATTAAGAAAACAGAATGGGAACAAATAAATATTCTCCTGGAGCACCTCAATCAACTAGAAATAGAAGAGCAAACGAAATCGAAAGCCCAAAGATGGGAGGAAATTACAAAGATTTGGAGCAGAAATCAATTCAATTGAGACAAAGAAAACCATACAACGAATTAATGAGTCCAAAAGTTGGTTCTTTGAAAGATTAAATAAAATCGATAAGCCCCTAGCTAACCTCATCAAAAAGAGGAAAGAAAAGACTCAAATTCAAGCAATAATGAATTAAAAGGGTGAAATTACTACAGACCCAGGAGAGATTCAGAGGATCATAAATAGCTACTTTGAGAATCTTTACTCTCACAGAATTGAAGACACAGAGGAAATAGACAGATTCCTAGAAAAGTAAAAATTACCCAAACTCAATCAAGAAGATAAAAGAACTCTCAACAACCCAATAAAAGCCAATGAAATACAAAATGTAATAAAAAGTCTACCGACAAAGTAAAGTCCAGGACCTGATAGATGCACTACTGAATTCTACAAGAAATTTATAGAAGACATAAGCCCAACACTCCTCAAACTCTTCAATGAAATTGGAAAACAAGCAATCCTTCCAAAATCATTCCTAGAGGCAAGTATTATACTGATACCAAAATCAGAAAGAAATGCAACTAAAAAGAGAACTACAGGCCAATTCCTCTGATGAACATAGATGCAAAACTTGTCAATAAAAGCCTCACCACTAGAATACAACGAATCATCAGGAAGATTATACGCCATGACCAGGTAGGATTGATCCCAGGGATGCAAGCATGGTTCAATATACACACATCTGTAAATGTAATAGACTATATCAATACAGCCAAAGTGAAAAATCGCATGATCATCTCAATTGATGCAGAAAAGTCTTTTGACAAAGTCCAACACTCATTCATATTCAAAGTCCTATAGAAACCTGGAATAGAGGGACTCTTCCTCATGCTGATAAATGCTATCGATGACAATCCAATGGGTAACATAATTCTAAATGGGGAAAAACTGAAGTCCTTACTCTCAAATCTGGTACAAGTCAAGGAAGTCCTCTATCACCATTTCTGTTGAATATAGTTCTGGAGTCATTAGCCACAGTATTGGAGAAAAGAGAGAAAGAAAAGAAATAAAAATAGGTAAAGAAGAAGTTAAATTATCATTATTTGCAGATGGCATGATAATTTACATGGAAGACCCAGAAATCTCTGCCAAGAAGCTGCCAGCATTAGTACACAAATTCAGTAACATAGCAAGTTGCAAAGTCACCACACAAAAGACAGTGGCATTCCTCTACACAGATTACAAACACACTGAGAGAGAAATGAGAGATACAGTAGCTTTTATGATAGCACTGAAGAAAATTAAATACTTAGGATTTAACCTAACTAAAGAAGTAAAACAGCTCAAGGAAAACTGCAGTACTCAAAAAAGAGATCCTAAAGGATTTCAGAAAATGGAAAGATATTCCCTCCTTCTGAATAGTAAAAACCAACATTATGAATATGGCCATATTCTCTAAATTGTAATATAGATTTAATGCAATTCCGACCAAATTACCATCAACACACCTCACAGAGCACGAGAAATCATTCCTAAAATTAATTTGAAAGCAAAAAGACTCAAAATTGCAAAGATAATCCTCGGCAACAAAGGCAAGGCAGGAGGCCTTACAATTACTGACCTTAAATTATACTGCAAAGCTACACTGAAAAAATTAGCATGGTATTGGCAAAAAAAAAAAAAATTAGACCTGGGGATCGTTGGAATAGATTAGAAGATGCAGAAATAAATACAAAAACACTCAGTCACCTTATTTCTCATGAAGAGGACAAACATGATTATTGGAAGAAAGATAGCCACTTTAAGAAATGATGCCAGATAGCCATCCTTACTGGGGTGAGTATGGCTATCTAGCATCATTTCTTAAAGAGGCTATCTTTCTTCCAATAATCATGTTTCAAAATTGTGTAACAGCTTATATCACATTGTATGGAAAGTTATTAGAATATCAATGATGGCCAGAAAATATCATTTCCAAGCTAAGTCAAAGATATTTGATACTCAGAAAGCCAGTGATGATAAGCTCAAGTACCTATGTTATAGAGTAATAGTATCACAAAGCTTTTCTTCTGGAGGGTTAAGAATTAAAGTTAACAGACCAAAAATTGGAGAAAAAGAAGGGCTATAAGGATAGCCAATATTTTGGCCCTAGCCCTTCAAGGTCAATAAAGACCCAGGATATAAGAGAACTTGTGCTGTAATATCCTATAACTCAGAGGTGTCCCAAATTTTCTGGTCCAGGAGATTGTGGGACCTCAGAGGAAAGGGATGAATGAACTATAGTGCATCTAAGTAGAGTCACCCAGAGAAAAACATTCTCTCAGGCTTTCACAGAAAGCAAAATGGCCAAGCAATGGCCGTGACTCGTCCCGAAGGCTGACACTAACAACAGTTCTACAAAATACTGCCTATGGTCCCAAACTTAATCCTGAGGGGATTTGACCCTGGAAGACACACACAAAAAAAATGAATGTTTAGTTATACAGGTCTTGCTTCAACTTGCCCTTGACCACCCAGCAAGAAAAAAAATGCTTAATTACAATGCATGAAATGCAGAGCAAGATTGGTGAGATGAGCTTTAGGAGGCTTAGATTCAATAGCCTCCAACATCACAAGCTTCACTGGTGGCCCACTGCAATTGCAGAACATTTGACTGTGTATGTATCTGCTTCCTCTTAGTCCA
>PVJA010035033.1:0-22068 GCA_004027025.1 Myocastor coypus
CACAGTTACTGGAGGTTTCAGTCCATATTCAGCTGGCTCCAAGGCAGAGTGATACACAGCAGGGGGCAACCTTCCATGGTGGCAGCTAAGAGCAAGAGTGCAGGGAGACAGCTAGCAGCAGCTCAAGCAGCTAACTTCTCTTCCTACCTTACACTGAAATGCAAATCACCTGCCCCAAGAGAGGTACAGCACCCATTTCCACAATAATCAATTACAAATTCCAGAAGTCACCCCATGACTGCGTGAGTCTTTGGAGGGACACCTATACACAAATCATAACATTCCACCCCTGGGTCCCCAAAGACTCATGCACATCCCTTTATGCAAAAGACATTCTAGTCCATTTCTAAGAATTGCCAAAGTCCCAACAGTTTCAGCATTGCTGAAAAGTCCAAGTCCCAAGACTCTATGAGCCCCTATAGAAATGAACATTTAAACACATTCAACATTCAAAGGAACAAAACAAACATTGTCATTCCAAAAGCTACACATAGCAGTATACCAAGCACTGGGACCAGCACAAGCCCAAAATTGATAAGGGCCAACATTAAATCTTATAGGTCCTTGTGGAACATCCAGAGCAACCTGTAGCAAATTATAAGCTCTATGTGGCTCCATCCCAATATTTGGCTGTTTTGAAATATCTTTTGAAAGATTAATCAGTCCACTATGCTTAAACTCACTCTCAGGCAAAGTCTCTGGACATGCACAAAAGGCAGACAACTTTTCTGCTAAGTGAAAACACAAATGATCGAGAGTCAAACAACCAATGCAGTCCTCAGCAGAAACCTCCCCAGCCTGGTCTTTACAGGCTAGTTTCATATCAGCCTGCTGGTCTGAGCTCTGACTAGAATCTTCCCTACAGAAGAGCTGAAGCTGTTCCAGCTCTCTGCAAGTAGCCAACATCTCCAAACATTTCCTATCTCTTCCCATAAGCCATTTCCCAACACTTGTAATCCACATGGTCAGGTTAGTCACAGCAATGACCCCAGTCCTGGTACCATACTCTGTATTAGTTAGGGTTTTACTTAGAGGAACAGATATAATATAAGGAACAGATATTATCTATCACAAGATATATAATGTATAAGGAATTATAAGATTGGCTTACAGCAGTCAGCCACAGAGTCAGATGAGGAAGCATACAGAGGGTGTCTGCACTCTTCAGACTGAAGAATTCACTCCCAAGGTCTGAAGCTCACTGCAGTATCCCATGCAAGTCTCTGTTTGTAAGCAAATGGGTCTGTGACAGAGGACTGAAGAATCTGCAATGGATGCTGAAGAGTCTGCGATGAAAGCTGAAGGATCCAGGCCGGACGGTGAGGAGTCTGCACTGCAAGCCAGGCAATCAAGTCCGAGCCAAACGTGAAGACTGAAGCTCCTCTGACGAAGTGGAAGTTCGCCCCCTTCCTCAGCCCCTTTGTATGGTCTCCTGTGTGCTGAGTCACTCTGGGGTGGGCCCATTGCATCCTAGGGCAGGCCCACTGTCCCCTCCAGCAGGGAACCAAGTCGATACAATGTATCAACCACTATAGTAGTTAACAGTTTGAACTCTCAACTCAGAGAACCTGAGTTCAATTTTTAGCAAAACGAATACCACTTATGTGACCTTAGATATGTCACTTGAAATTTTAGAGCTTACTGTCTCATCTTTAAAATGGAGCAAAAGTAATACCCCCCATGAAGTCTGTTGTGAGAATCAATACATATAAGATAATAAAAATAGCATCAGCTTGTGGTAGGCATGCAACAAAATAGCATCCACTGGCAAGATTACTCCGTAGGCCTGGCTTTAAGGAGCTTGTATCAATTAGGGCACAGTTGCTTTATTAGTAAGATCCAAAGAAGCATTCAGTTCTCACCACTATCTGGAAATAAAACTTGTGCTAACATTTGATAACAATACTGAGCAAATGTTGAAGCAAAAGAACAGCACCTGGGTGGGCAGAAGTCTAGAAGAAGCAAAGAAACAGTAATAAGCAAAGACAACATAATCAATCTTCTATTCAATATGTATGACCAAGATGCAGGCAGATCCCTTCCCATCAAAGAAGACTTCATTAAAAATATCTAGTGAATGAATTCGTAAGAAGGAAATGCCCTAGTACAAGATGGAAAAAAAAAAAAAGAAAAATCTAGTAATAAAGGGAGAAAAGTCGTTCAGCTCCTGTTCTATAGTCTTTTAGCCTACAGGTAATATACCCTTTTAAACAGCTTTCATCACAGACTCTTCAGTCTTCTGTCACAGACGCACTTGCTTACAGGACACTGCAGTGAGCTTCAGACCTTGGGACTGAATTCTTCAGTCTGAGGAGTGCAGACACCCTCCGTACGCTTCCTCATCTGACTGTGCGGCTGACTACTGTAAGCCAATCTTGTAATTCCTAATACATTGTATATCTTGTGATAATATCCGTTCCTTATATTATATCTGTTCCTCTAAGTAAAACCCTAACTAACACAGAGTATGTTACCAGGACCGGGGTCATTGCTGTGACTAACCTGACCATGTGAATTACAGGTGTTGAGAAATGGCTTATGGGAAGAGATAGGAAATGTTTGGAGATGTTGCCTACTTGCAGGTAACAACTGAAGTAGTGTGCTATCCTTACTTGTCATGATGCTCACCTACACTTGGAAATTCTGGAAGTTTTAAAATAAGGAAAGGACAGGACACAGGGTAAAGTTGCTAATTCACTGTACTAAGCACAGGCTGACAATTTTAGTTGGGGTAATCTGATCAAAATATGCTCCTCTCCCAAATTCCTTTTTAACTGTATAGGTTCTTTTACATAAAAAAGTATCATACATAGTATTCATATTTCCTGAAATAACCAGTTAAATTTGGCATTTCCATGTACCACTTACCACCTAAATTGGGTTATGTGATTTATTGCCCTAACTCCCACACCGTATGAGAACAATAAAAGGAGTGGCATTTTTTTTTTTTTAGCCAGCTCAGCCTGCCCTGAAGGTGGGGCTGGCGTGGCCCATTGTGCCAGGGATGGAACTGTGGTCCCCTGCACCTGCCTAAGCTTACCTAAGCCGGCACTTTAGACTGCTAAGCTATCTCACCAGCCCTAAGCAGCATTTTCTTACAGATGAAAATCACAAAACTAAAAGCTCATCTTTATTGACAGGGAATACCTTATCTGCTAATTTTTAAGTCTATGTCAAAAGACATAAAACAATTATATATACTTAAATTTTTTCATTTTTCTCCTTTCCAGCAGGTCTCACCCTCTAAAATATCTAGCTGGTCACCATCAACTGATAGCCTTATCTTTTGTGTCAACTAATAAATTTCTCTTCTTATCCCTTTGAAAAATCTTCATCACCTCTCTTAAATCTAGATGTCTTATATTTGCATTTTCGTAGATCTTCTAATAATATTTCAAGCCGGGCGTGGTGGCGCACGCCTGTAATCCCAGCACTCGGGAGGCTGAGGCAGGAGGATTGGTGCAAGTTCGAGACCAGCTTGGGCTACAAAAGTGAGCTCAAGTCCAGCCTCAACTGCATAGTGAGACCCTGTCTCAAAAAGACAAAAAAAAATAAATAAATAAAATAATAATAATAATAATAATAATATTTCATTTGTTTTGGGTTAAATGATTTATAATTATCTACACAATCATATTCCATAAAGGCAAGTGCCTGGCTAGGAAACATACAGAAAAGCTTGTTGCTTAAAAAAAAAAAAAAAAAAAAAAAACTATGAATATTCTGTATATAGAAAAATGGGGACAGAATCACTGGCCTTTTCAGGGCCCTGGATGACCACTCAGTCATTTATAAACATCCTTCAGTCTATCATTTGGAAAAGAAAATTTTGGCTATTTTGCTAGTACAGTGTGCCAAGATTCACATAACTTGCCTTATTTTGTCAAATGTTCCTTTCAAAGGATGAGATTCCCCCATTTTGAAGACAATGTCAGTTATTTTCTCAAGGCAGTAGCAGATTAAGGCACCCGTAAGGAACACACATACAAAAGATAAGAAACTGATTTTCACAGGAACAAATATGGTGCTAGCGGCAGCGCTCCTATCACTGTCTTTTTCTCTGCCTGGAAACCAAACTTAAATAACAAAAACAACTTGCTATAAACCACAGTGCAACATTTATCCGGTGGGGAAAAATGACTTATAAGGGAGTAATATCAAACTGTAGTACCAGCAAAAGGAAGCAGGTGACGCAACCCACCAAACCACATGCAGGGAAAGCAACTCCCCTATCAGGACAATCCGCAGTCAGCAAAGTGCAACAGAGGCAGAATGAACTCTTTTTCAGACAAAACACTTACTGACTGCATTCTTTCTCAAGAAGCTCCTGGAAGATAAATACAGCCCAACAAAGCATAGATGGAAAAGAGACCATAGAAATCAATAAAGAAGCTGGGTTGGAAGCATCTGAAAAAGCAGACTCCTGGAAGAAACCCAGGCAATAGTCTGGATCGGAATGAAAAGGCAGAGGTTCAGGATGGATACTTTCAGGATGAACTAAAACCATTTACTATCTACACAGGTTTGTCTTGGGGAACAAAACAAAACAAAGGAAACAAAAAAACTATGTTGTGAAATTTTTTATACAGTTATAAAAGTACATTTACATGGCTTAAAAAATTAATGATTTAAAAGAAAAAAAAGGTAATGTTGATTGAATGTGTTAATGTTTGTTTGATCAATCTTATATACCTATATGTATTAATCTAAACTGATCTGATGATGAAAATATGTAATATAACCATTGTTAAATTTAAACAATAAAAATACTAAATCATGAAAAAAAAGAAAATGAAATCAAACTGATCTAAAAAAAAAGTCAATAGCTAAGAAAAACACTAAGGCTTAACAAAAAAGGAAATGAAGCCATTCAGAATGAACTTGAAAGAGCAATGAATCGTCACCATGGAAAAACTTCAGAAAGAGCCTTAAAATACCTCTCAGGAAGGTGAGAGACAGAGAAGGAATCTGAGCATCAACATCGTATTCTACCATGACAGAAAGTCAAGAAATATTAAAAGGGGTGCACTAAGAAAATGCACTTTGGACACATATAGAGAAGGTAAATGCCAAAATGAGCTGAGTGCAAAGTGACAGTTTCTAGACAGAGATAGAGACATACAAGATACATACTTTTGCCGGGCGTGGTGGCTCACACCTGTAATCCCAGCACTCGGGAGGCTGAGGCAGGAGGATCGGTGCGAGTTCGAGACCAGCCTGGGCTACAAAAGTGAGCTCAGGACCAGCCTCAACTGCATAGCGAGACCCTGTCTCAAAAAGACAAAAAAAAAAAAAAAAAGATACATACTTTTTAGTCTGCCTGATGCACTATTGTACTTTAAGAACTATGTACAAAAATTATTTTGTTATAAAACACTTAAATGCCAACAATTCATTCAAAAACTCATCCTGACATTAAAATCCCTCCCTACTCTATTTTAATTCACAGCCCAACAGGATGGCTCAGCGGTCTAAAGCACCTCCGTGGTAAAGCTTAGGCGGTCGCAGGGACAGTGGTTTGATCCCAGGCACTACGTGCTGCACCAGCCCTGCCCTCAGGGCAGGCTGACCTGGCCATAAAAAAATAAAAGAAAACAAAAATAAAAAGTAAATATTTTAATTCACAAGAAATAAGCATATTTTAAAAGTGTACTTAAAAAGACAGATGAAATAACTGTATATATTGAACTATTTAAATTACCTTCAGATTAAATTTGCTAATTTAGCAAATTAAACATGGATAGCAAAAAAAAAAAAAAACACTCATTTTTAATTCATGGTTTCAGTAAGCTACATTTCCTGTTTCTGACTTGAATTCTTAATTAAAATGAAAAATGGTCTAATAAAATATTGATAAAATGTCATTCTCTGCTGCAAGACTAGAAGTATCACTCAAGAGAAATTTAAAAAATGCTTAGTATATATCACAGTGAATATTAATCTGTTTGTTTCTAAGGTTAATTGCCAGGTGATTTTCTGAAAAATACATGATTATAACCAGAGTAAATACTGGGTTATTCTACCAAGACCTACATATCCAAGGTAGACTTTAAAATCCACTTATGTGGATTTTAACATTACAGTACTCACTCGCGTGAAGCTCTCCAATGTGGGGGCAGCTTTTGGACAGGCTAACAGGCCCCTACCTTGCTATAAACAATTCTAGACAAGCATACTATTTTCTCTGGTCCTTCCACTGGGGTGTCCAAAGTCCAAAATCCCATACTTAATAAGTTGTCAGTAAATATTCAATGGAATGTATAAATTAATCAATGAATCATCAGAGTCTTGTTCAACTTCCTTTTAAAATGCTGAAGCAGGTCTATATTTTTAAAAAGGAAAATATATAGATATAGATAGGTGGATATAGATATGTATATATGAAATGTTGCATCACATCTTAAGAGGATGCTTACTGAAAAGTCAATTGCCTGCTCTTCATGCTGTCATGTATCTGCAAAAGGTCAACAGAAAAAAGCTTCCACAGATTTCATTTACTTTTCAGAATTTATTAATACAAACAGCACATGTAGTAATCATTACTTCCACAGGCAGAAAAAATAACATGAATTTACCGCCAGGTATCAGAACTTCAGCGCTCATAGAAAAATGGAAATGATCAGAATAATTATAACAACCTCAGATTTTACATACATAATATGTCACTGCATGTACTCAAACACACACACACATACAATTTTGCACTGTAGTAGGTACTTAAATCAGAATTACTATGCCAAAATGGTGTGACCATGTGACGAGTAACTCGAACAATAAAAGGTACCAGAGCAGCGACTTCCAATGGTAGGAAATACTGTACTTTCCACAAACTATGTTCTTCTCCCTGTTTATCTTTCTACCTGAGAGCACATGTTTGTCACCCATTCTACCCTCATGTAGGGAACATTGCCTTCCAGTAGTATCTGTGCAAGCCACGCTAACTGACCGGAGTGTATCCCAAGTTTCTGGTGTGAGGTGGAGGAAAACAACAAGCATACAAACTCAAAAATTACTTGAGTTTTAAAACACGGCTTCACTAGTGATGGTAAATTCCAGGTGATAAATCAACCTGATCAATTACTTGTAGCTGAAACAAGAGTTGGGAAAAATGTTTCTTTTTGGTCTCGGAGCCACAGTGCAGTTAGTGATCCGTACTGTCTGCCAAGAGGGAGGCAGTTCACAGGTAGTTAGAATACCATCTCCCTTTCCAGTCATCTTGGAACAGCCTAGTCAATGCATGAGTAAATAAAGGGCTTAGAGAAATGGCTCAGCAGCCTAAGTGCCAGCCTGGCACGTACAAGGTCCAGAGTTCAATCCCTGGCACACACACAAAATTTCTACTAGATTCACACACAGTGTGCCCTGCGGGGTGCTGTGACATAGGGAAAGAACCCAAGGTAGACCCTTTGCCTTAGGAGGGGGCACCATCCTGGGCAAGCCTCTAGCATTCGGTGCATTAGGCTCCTCATCCCAACAAGAGCTCAGAAGCAAGATGAAGGTCACTCCCAAAAAAGCCTGATTCTTCTTGGCTTCTTGCTTAATCCCTAACTCTGAACATTAGGTAGTGTCTCATCAACTCATGAAAATCACAGCAATCAATTAAAGCTCGTTTTCTAATTTTTATAAAGTGTAACTCCAGATCTTCATGTGTGGACTGTGCACTACATTCTGTATAGCTGATGACACACACTCACTTGGCTTGACACTGTGGAGAAACACAGCTCCCTTCAACTACATGTCTAGTAAAGACTTTAGGTTTATTTATAATGGAAACAATCCAAATATTCAACAGTATGGATTCACTTAAATCATGATGTATGCTGTTGACAGAATACAATTATTTGACATTATTCAAGATTACTTAATTCCATGAGGACATACAAGAAAAGCATACACAAGACAGAAGCCCTCAGTTATAAAGCTAGTCAGTCCTCTGTATTCATGGGTTCTGCACCAATTCAACCAACAGAAGGATCCAAAATATTCAGACTATATAGAGTAATAGTATCACGAAGCTTCTCTGCTGGAGGGTTGAAAATGCAAGTTAACAGACCAAAAATTGGAGAAGAAGAAGGGCTATGAGGATAGCCAATATTTTGGCCCTAGCCCTTCAAGGTCAGGAAGGACTTAGGACATAAGAGAACCTGTGCTGTAATATCCTATCACTCAGAGGTGTCTCAAATTTTCTGGTCAAGGAGATTATGGGACCTCAGAGGAAAGGGATAAATGAACAATAGTGTGTCTAAGGAGAGTCACCCAGAGAAAAACATTCTCTCAGGCTTCACAGAAAGCAAACTGGTCAAGCAATGGCCATGACTCATCCTGAAGGCTGACACTGACAACAGTTCTACAAAGCACTGTACATGGTTCCAGAGTTAATCCTGAGGGGATTTGACCTTGGAAAATACAAAAGATGAATGCTTTGTTATACAGGTGTTGCTTTAACTTGACCTTGATCACCCAGCGGAAAAGCTTAATTATGAGGCATAAAATGCAGAACTAGAGTAGTAAGATGAGCTGTAAGAGGCTTAAATCAACAACCTCCAACATTGCCAGTTGCACAGGTAACCCACAGCAATTATGGAACATTGGACTCTGCATATATATTCATCTCAGTTCAAAGAGAATTTTTTTTTCCTGTCCTTACCAGTATCAATTAGAAAATGTAGCACGCCCACACCCTGTGCTTTGTATTACTATTACGACAATATGCAATGTGTCAATTGTTGTGAATGTACGTACTACTAATGTGTTGTGAAACTATCATATTGATATTTATTAAAATTAAAAACTTTGAAAAAGTATTCAGAACAAAAAACCTATACTGGACATAATTTGATCATTATGCTCTAAAAAATATCGTACAAGAACTATCCATGTATTGTTTATATTACACTGTGTCACAAGTAACCTAGAGATGACACAATGTGGGAGGACACACAGAGTTCTGTTATACCATTTTATTACCTTGCCAATTTAGCAGAAAAGATCTCACTATGTTGCCCAAGCTAGTATCAAATTCAAAGAACTCAAATGTTCCTCCTGAACTATACCACTTTCTCTATGGTATTTAAGCATCACTGGATTTGGGTACTGAGTTTTGGGTAACCTCTGTTTCCAAGGCCCAACTAATGAAATGGGAGAGAATACAGAGCGTAGGGATTGTGGTGAATGTTAAGCACAAGCACACTTTCAATATAATTTTTAACGCTCTGCAGGTTATGCAGAACAAGTCATCACTTTATGGTCCCTGGATGTAGGACTCCTTTCCTTTCTTTTTTTACTATATAGTTTCCAAAGTAACAATGTGATACTTTCATAAAGTACCACAGTTGTTTATAAACTTTATAAACAGTTGTTTATAAACTCAAACGCAGCCACACAAGTAAAAAAAAAAAAAAAAAAAAAAAAAAAAAAGTGATTCATGGCAACACACGTAGGCCATATTATTTTATCCTATGGCAAAGGGAGAGCAGTTTTGAGAAATTTGTAGGAAGTATAATGAAAATTTGAGTCTGACAAATTATCAATGTAACAGCCATTACTGAATACCTATCATCTTTTTAAATTGGGTATCCTTTCTAATGTCTTATCTATTGTTTCTATTCTCTTAAAAACAAGAAATTTTTATTTCAAATAAAAGTCCATGTAAGGCAAACAAAAACAGTAAACTGGTAAAAAAAAAATTGTAAGGTAAAAGTAAACAAAAAATTTTTTCTTAGAGCTGTGTGTCATGGTGTAACACACTTCACGGACAGAGGGAGGACTCCACTGGATGTGGTAGAAAAGCCTTGTGTTGAAGACAGATGCTGACCTAGCTAAGCCTGGCTTAGTTAGCATCAGCCATGTAGAGAGGCCAAGGATGTCTTGGCCCCACAGTAAATCACTCATGCAACCAAAGTTAATGAAAAGCCGAGAGGAATGGGCGAAAGGCTACAGAAGGGAAAACTTGATGGGAGGGAGAGCTCTGCTCTTACTCAGTGTTGATGAAGCTTAGTCAGCTGTCAACTGGTTCAGAGGTGCAGCCAAGACTATTCAGGATGGAGCTGTGCTACCCAAAGCTACTTCTTCAGCACTCTGTCGGGGACATTTCTAAGCTGAACCACTCTGCTCAGTGAGTGTGCTCTGTACCTTCTGCTTCTCATGGGAGAAGTCAGCACACACCCCGCTGGTACCAGCACACTCGCTAGGTAAAGGAGGCATGGCAAACAAGTAGGGGCTCACAATAAGTATCCGCAGCCCAGCGGACTGTGCCCCGTGGCTGGGCGTCATTCATCGACGTGTTAGCACAGGAGAGGAATCCAGTGATTCTTCTCTCCTTGCCTGTTGTCACAAAAATGTCCAGGTACAAAATTGGATTGTGCCCCTTCAGAAGTTACACAAATAACCCACAATCCCTGATTCAAAACAGAGTGTGTAGCTTAATTCACCAAATATACTTATTAACTGAATAAAGACAACAGAATTCTCAACTGAACCACTCCTTTATTAGGTAAAGTCATATATTTTAAAGAGGTTGACATATAAACTTATTACATTTATAATCCAATTTGAAACAAAACAGTGAGAACAGAAGACATAATCTTTTAAAGCAACTTTTTTTAATACTCGTCAGAGTGAGAACCTGATGTGACTCCCTCTGCCCCTGACCCCTGCCCTCTACAAAACAATCTGCATTTGGACACAGGATACCTAACTACTTAGTCCATAAAAAAGAAAACTGACACATGATATAAATGGTAAAATATGTCTACTAAAATTTATGGATCTACCTCAGGCAAATCACCAAAACCCTCACGATAATACTCATTCACGTTTATTTCAGTCATAAATCTATTTTATTGGTTCCTGGCCATGCCTGACTCTTCTTGAGCGTGCTGAGCCGGTGATGGAGTCTGGGTCTGGGTGTGGTGGCATGCACCTGTAATCCCAGCATTGAGAGGTACAAGCAGGAGGATCACTATGAACCAGTAGTGAGACCCTATACAAAAAAAAAATCTAATTTATTTCTTACCTAGTTACCATTTTTTAGCAAGTCAAAAAAAAAAAAAAAAAAAAAAAAAAAAAAGAAAATACAAATGATAATGTTTTAGTACACAAATTAACAGTCTCAAAGTCACAAAGTAGTAGTAGTTAGAGGAAAAGGAAAAAAGCTAGCATCAGTATAGGCCCACCTGGTAAACAGCCACACGACACAAAGTGCAAAATATATGACTTTAAAAGAATCTGTGTAACTAAGGCTACTGATGATTCCAAACTACCAAAGATACACCCTGTTCAGAATAATTTCTTTATGCATTTTAACTCTTTTATTCATTTGGTATAGGGTCTTGCCATGCAACTTGGGCTCATAATGATCTTCCTGTCTCAGCCTCCCCAGTGTGGGTATTACAAGTGTGCGCCACCCTGTTCTATTTTGGTAGACAACTCAACATGCCTGGGGTTCCAGGGCTGGCCTGGCATGCAATACTAAGGACCAAACTCAGGTCCTCACACTTGCCAGGCAGGTGCTCAGACTGCCGAGCTATCTCCCAGCCCCCAGGATAATTTATTTAATGTATTATAGTAACTAACATACTTTAAAAGTATTTCTACTCAAAGTTAGTTAAAAAGTGTTAATGTTCAGTAAGAAAGTAAACATTTCCTCACAAGTCATGCTTAATCTAAATCTTCAATATACGGAATACTTCACTTTGTAAAAGATACAGATCCACGAAAATACAAGTAACTTTAATGATTTATGGTAAACAAAAAGGAAGCTTGATTCTGTGCTTGAAAAATGAAGATTACAAGTACAGTACTTTTACACACTATGTACAAGTGCAAGTTCCAAGAGCTTAACATCAATCAACTGCTATCAAAGATTTAAAGAAATAATAATGAGGGGGGAAAAATACAGGGAGGAGGACAAACTCAGAAAATGAAGCAGGGTGTGAGCAGGAACCCCTAAACGTGTTTTTGCACATCAGAATTCAGACACAAACTTGTCTAGGACTGTGACCTAGAAGGCCACAAAAAGGGACCTAAAGTCAGTTACTTAATAGAAATGACAAAATACCATGGTCTTCAGTTATTTAATCCAGACATTACCTAACTCCTCAAAATCATTTGGCGCAGTGGTATTCATCAATCTCTATCAGCACAAATTGGGGTAAACACAGCAATAGTTCTAGAGGCAATTTCAGTGCTAATTTATCCTAGGCCAACAAAGAAAAAATATTTTGTTCATTAGTACCTGTGGATATGAAAAAGTAATATGCCAAAAAGGAATTCATGTAACAGGCATTTTTAAATGATCAGCAGAATCTGAAACTATCAAATAAGCAGATCATAAAATGCTGATTAGAAGTAGACTGTAAAGTATTTTAAAACTGGGGCTATTCCATTGATTATCAGATGGTACTCTTCTTTGGCTCAAGAGAGATAAAACTGGTAGGTATCATAGTACCTCCTTCCTCAAGCTTACAATATATGAACCCATTCATTTTTTAGAAAGACTTATTGAAGAACTCTGCTTCTAGCCCACCTTGTCAATTTAGAGTATGAATGTTTAGAAGAGACAGTAAGTTCCTCAGTGCAGGCCATTCTCAGGAGCACTGTCTACCACTCAGCCTGCTTGTGCTATCAGGAGCGAGTCCTTCCTCCACATTTACTGTTATGGCCTTCTGTATAACCTGGGAAAGATCTTGTCCTAAATCAATCTCCAACTTCTGCCAAACAACTTTATGTAGAAATTTAGACTAGGGTAGGGTACAACTAAGCAGATTACACGCTTAGCATTAGCATATCCACAGTCCTAGGCTCCATCCCTCGCAAGATCTACCAAACTGCTTCTAATCGAATTACTGACATTTGATTAACAATTTTCTAGTAAGACTGTATGAGAAATGCCTATACTGAGATAAGTCATACAAGTAATAGTTATATACACATATGCAGTAAAGAGACAGCTATATCTTAATAGTTAACAAGCAAATGTACACAATAAAAAATTATGTACCATGCATGAGCCTGCTACTGGTTTTCACTGCCAAACCCCAAGTAATGTTATAGTTCAAATCATGATTTCCTAATGATTACACAGGATTTTTTTTAAAAATGATAAAAGTCAAACACACCAAGAAAATTATAAAAAATTTAAAACAATGTAAAATGCAGACAGGTGCAGAGAAGAAAATTTAACACTTATAGTGGCACACATACATCAAGTACTCTTTCCTCATTACAATAAAGCCAGAATAATAATTTGACAATAATCTCATTACGAAAGGATGGCAAGCATTGGTGCTGGTGGCAGGTGTGGATCTTTTTCATTAGAGAACATTAAAAGGTTGAAATAGTAACAGTATCATTTACAGTTTTAAGCAACAGCTCTGATAGCCTTTCATTAATCTCTGACAGTTGATAATTAGACTAGAAAGACATGATGCAATAAAAAACAAAGATCAGCTTAAAAGGAAAAACTCCTTTTTGCTGCGCAGAGGATCAAACCCAAGACAGTGCACATGCTTGGCAGGCACTCTGCTGAGCCGTGTCCCCAACTCCCAATAGGAAAATTTCTTAAAGCAGTCCCAGCACCTAAATGACAAATTCAAATCAATTCCTAGTCTGGCATGTTTTTCTTTCTTTCTTTCTTTCTTTCTTTCTTTCTTTCTTTCTTTCTTTCTTTCTTTCTTTCTTTCTTTCTTTTTTTTTTTTTTTTTTTTTTTTTTTTTTTTTTTTTTTTTTTTTTTTTTTTTTTTTTTTTTTTTTTTTTTTTTTAAATAAAAAGAAACAAATGCAAATGACTCTACCCACATGTAAAAACTGCAAAGGCTCAATCTCATAAACTATGCAAGTTCAATATGAAATGTTCATCTGGTGTAAAATTCAGCTGTCAAGTGGAAGCAACGTGAAGGACATCACACAGTTTATGAACCAGCTCGAAGAAGCCCTCCAGACTTTACCCTGCCGAACCCTTTCTGGGCGACAATCAGATAAATCTTCGTAGATGATGTACTGTGTGCAGAAGCGCTGATCAGAATCAGGGTTGGCATGGTATGCGACTGTGCTGATGGTCTGAGTCACGTCACTGTCCGGCTTGGGCTTTCTACTGAGGACTTGGCCACCTGCTGCAGCCACGAGCATAATGAGATTGTCCTTTGGATGATGTCTGAAGGTTCCCCCAAAATAGAAGTAGCAGCCATCAAATAGCTTAGGCAACTGAAATAACAAGAAAAGCACTGCTAAATGCAGATCAAAATATCTTAAAATGCTGCAAATGAATAAGGAAATAAAAACAATAGTCAAGACCAATTAAGAAATTATTTTATGAGCTGCTGGAACAAATTACATTTCTTAACTGGATCATGAAGAATATGTAATAAGCACTTTCTATTGACAATTCTTCTTCCTAATGTCCCCTTTTAGGGTCCTAAAATTTTATATGTACTCCATATTGAACAATTAGTGCTTATAATGTATGATCAATTTTGCATGCCTGTACCTGGTAATCTGGGCAACTACTGTGAAGATAACAATATGTAATCTAATGACCAATTTCCTATAATGAAATTACATACATTTTTGTTGCTGTTGTTGTTTCTCTACCCCTTTAAAATAAAAAGATGGGTCAGCAAGATAGCCCAGCAGCCTAAGCACCTACTCAGTCAAATGCTGGGACCAGGGTTTGATCCTTAGCACCATATGCCATGCCATCCCAACTCCAAGGCCCGCTGAGCTGGCCACTGAGACTGGGTGTGGTTGTGCATGCCTATAATCGCAGCACTGGGAAGACTAAAAATAGGAGGATCACTACCAGTCCAAGCTGCATAGTGAGACCCTAGCCCAAATACATAGAAAAGGAGAAAAAAAAAAAAAGCTGCATTATAAAGAGAAAGAAAAAAAAAAGACAAACACAACTGTTCAACAAATGTTTTCTCAACATGCATATGCGTACTGGGTAGGAAATGGAACCCCCAAATTCCTAGAATATCTAAGGTATGCTTCAGTAATAACAGGTTAAGTTTAACTGAACCTTAACAGTGGTATCTTTTTGAGTAAGCACCCAGTCCTGCCCATCTCCATTTAGGTCCCTGTATACCATCAACTTCTGGTCTCTAAAGCAGGTCTGGGGTTCTAAGATGTACTGCTCTGGTACAACAGGAATGATGGTAAGGGAGCAAACCAGCTACACACCATTTCTTTGTGTTTCATGGAAAAATAAAATTTCACAATTCCCTCCTTTGAAAAATTTTCAATGTTTCATATCAACAGGATAAAGGAATATTATCCATTCAAACAGCAATATGTGGCAATAAAGACATATGGCAACCAAATCCGAGCAGCAGCTGTAAGTCTTCTTGCAAGCTACTTCCTGTATCTGAGATTTACCTCAACTTCTGAAAGGTTTATGGGAATGTTCAAGATGCCAAAAATCCATTAACAGTAAGAAATTATTACCTCCTGAATTTTACTGCACATTGTGATCATCTTTTAGAATCAAGTGCTTAAAATAAGCACAATTAAAATTTTAATCAGTCACCTGTACTTGTTGAAAGGGCAGAAGTTTCTCCTGATGGTGGTAATAATATGAAGTTATGGGAACAGGGAAAGTAGTATCAAAAGAAAAATACCAGCTGTTCTCGGTTGAGCCTGCCTCTCTGAGGACCCTCAAGTACTTCATACTCCTCTTCATGGTCACAGACTTTTCTTTGTAGACATGCTTTCACCCCTGAAATATCAAAGATGAATAAAAACCACTATCATGTGAGTATTATTTCTCTCCCTGTAATTAAGCAGTTACCTGTTTTTTTTTTTTTTTTTCTTCTTCATGGTTGATCTAACTACTATTATGAAATGGAAACTGTACTTATGCCACAAGAAGACAATAGTAAAACTAGTCCCTCCTATGAAGAAAACTCAAGTTTTTCCTCAATGAATGAGTATTGAGTACCACTTTTAATCTCCCCTAGTAAAAACCTAAAATAATACACCATTTTAAGCACAGGAATCAAAACCGACAATTTAACTATGGCAATTAGCAAAATTAAGGCATATAAAAACATCATCACTGAGTCCAGCACAAAAGTTTGAGCATTTCCTGGACTGCACACTGTAGCAGTCAGAAGTTTAATCTCCTTTCAAATCCTAATAGACCTAGTATTAGGAAAGTGCTTCTTGTAGACTGGAGTTTTACAATGGGAACAAGACAGAAAATATATTTTATAAGATTATAATGAATCACCCAAAGGACTATATACCAGGAGTGCAGGAAATCTGTCCAACTCAGTTGAGGTCCTGGATCCCACGCTAATATCCTGTTTGAGCCTAGCTAAAGACCTAGAGCCCATGACTATGTCTCATGCAGTACTGTTTCACTGATCTATGCATGGAAGGCCCAAAGGTCAATGGTGAAAGCTAGACAGTTTGTGCCAGCGGGACAAAGGATCTGCACTAGCAGGATGAAGGATCAGCACTGGAACCACGAAGCGATGCTCAAAGTAAGAACTAGAGCTCCCCACAAAAGTACCATGGCAATCCTCAGCAACAGGGAGGTCCTGAGCTCTTCCAATGCTGAGGGAAGATGGGTCTCCATCAAGAAAGCCAACACTGATCCCCAGCACCACATGCTGCACCAGCCAACTCAGCATGGTGGCACACACTTTGTAATCCCAGTGCTAGGGAACCTGAAAACAGGAGGGTCACTATGAGTCCAAGCTGTGTCGTAAGAGCCTAGACCAAATACATAAATTAGGAAAAATAAGGAAAAAGAAAGAAAAAGCCAATGTGACCAATGTGACAAGCTTCTCCAGGAGACTGAGCTACGTGCCATTTTCTGGAGCCAGGAAACCATGCTCAAAAATCCAGAGCTCCTTAAGTGGTAACAGGCAAGTTCACCAGGGAAGCCAGTATGACAAGCTCATGAAGAACAACCAGCTCCTAAACAGCTTCTTCCTCTCCAGTTCTGCTTCTTAGGCTGCTGGCCACAACACTGAGGTGGGCTTCCCACACCTGCACCATGTTACTCAAGTCTGGCTGTGTGCTACAAGTTGATCACCATAGTGGTCTGGCCCATGGCTCCTAGGTCAACTGGCCAGATGACAGAACTCCATAGCACTTGTTTAAACAACAGGCAAAGACTTGGGATTTCACATTAAAGTCAATACTTTCAGGGAAAATTTGATCCAGCTCCCCCCGGAAAGGAACATTCCTTTAATGACTTGGAAAACTGTACCAGTTCCAGGTATTTAAAAAAACAACACCCAGAGATAATACATCTTACATTGTTGGGAGTCGTTCCTCAACCCAGCTAATCTGTAGGAAAGCCCTTAGCTAGCCCATCAGCTGACGGCACCAACAGTCTAAGTGCTACGAGGGCTACAAAGCCTCAGTAATGTCTTCAACCAGTCAAGATGTAAGGAAAGAGGCCATTAATCTAGAGGTCATCACTGAGGATAGAAACTGATGGCACCTATATATAGTAACCAAACTTCAGTTTGGTGGCAGGTAATGAACATTTAGTTTCAGATGGCATATGACTAAACTCAAGATCTGAAGTCAAAAGACAATTATCCCAGTTGTGGATTAATTACTAAAACTCCTAATTCTTTGCTCCTTGATCATTTAAACAAAAATGAAATTAGCAAGGATAGGATTCTATGGATAAAATACTCAGAAATGTCTTAAAACTGGATTCTATAATAACTTTTATTTTAAAAATAAAATCTTAACACAAGTTTTCTATTATTTTGAGATTACTTTAATCAATAACCTCAGTTCTATCACTGGAAAAAACTCCATAGAATAAAAACAAAATTCTAAAAAAGAGTACTCTATAGCATCTGATAAGACCTTAGTGTAAACATCCAAACATTTGCTCATTTTTTGTATTCCTGCTACTTTTTGGTCCCGTAACATAAATACTCATTAAAATTGAAAGACTAACTTTAAGGGCTTAATTTTAAATAATGCTTGGAAAAAAACCAAAAAATTAAAATAAAATGATGCTTGGCTCCTTTATTTATCACTAAGCTGAAATCAAATTATGATGCATCAGATAACAGAAACTCCTTACCCTTGTCCAAAAATTTAAAGAACTTGAAACAATGATGGATCAATTTTATTTTAAACATGAGAAAAGAACTTGCAATCAAATAATCTGAGAATTAATGATTCGGATGAAATAATGATGTTTCATTCAAAATTCTAAGTGGAAATTGTACAAGTAAAGGGTTTTTTAGTCCTTTATAGTACTACATATAAAATGGAATAATTAAATGTTGAAAAAAATACAATATCATTAGGAAAACATGGATCACCAAGATGTTTTATTATTACTTTCCTGGGCATAAATAAGCAGAACGTGAAAAGAATTTATCAGCTTATATATTAACTTTATTATCCTTATACCTGTAAGCCCTCTAAGAGAAGACTTTACTCATAAATTTTTGTTAGTGGAAAACTATCATAGCAATATAATTTTATAAAAACTATTAATGTTATCTAATATTCACCCCAGGGGCACACTTTTAATGTATAATACTATTTAATACTCTGAAAACACCTATTTTCCATAATTAAAAAACATTCATACTTACAAGACCTAACCAAACATTTAAAAGAACAGAAAATAAATGTTTAAATTGTGTACTAATAGTTTCTGGTTAAATGAGACAACAAAGAAAAACAAATTCTTCAAAATCCAAGTTATTATTATTTTTTTAAGAAATAACAATTCTAAAAGTGTAACTTCAATTACATTTGCTCTAAAGAAAGTGTCTTAGTTACTCTTCTCTCGTTGCTGGGACAAATACCAACACTCAAAATAAGGGAAGGAAAGGTTACTGGAGGTTTCAGTCCATATTCAGCTGGCTCCAGGGAAGAGTGGCACATGGCAGAGGACAACCTTTCATGGTGGCAGCTAAGAGCAAAAGCGCTGGCAGAGGTAGCAGCAACTTAAGCAGCTAACTTCTCTTCCTTTCTTACACTGAAATGCAAGTCACTTGCCCCAAGGGAGGTACAGCACCCACATCCACAATAATCAATCGCAAATTCCAGAAGCCACCCCATAACTGCATGAGTCTTTAGGGGGATACCTATACACAAACCATAACATAAAGTTTCATGAGAATTATTACTAACAGCTACTATTTCCGATATGTCTATTAGCCCCTCAAATCCAGCAAGATTATTAGAGTTGACATTTATTTTCTACAATAATCATGTTCTACAAAGATGATGTGAGTATAAATTTGTACATGGTGAACTTCTGCTTTTAAAGGGAATACATGTTAGGTTTCTTCGAGCTTCAACCTCCAACACTTTTATCCAGTGACTGAGATTTTGTTTTGTGCATACTTGCATTTAAAGGCTCTCTCATTATTCTGTTGTATTGAATCATTAGCACTAAACTCGCAACTAACAATTCAGGCCTGGACAAAACTTCCCTCTCCAAAACAAACATCCACTGAAAGAAATAGGCTTTTTGAATTTAGAAAAATCAGATAGTTGAAACCATGTACAACATTTAGTAGAACTTTTGTTAGTGTCAGCCATCTAGATGAGTCATTGCTTGACCAGTTTGCTCTCTGTGAAAGCCTGAAACAATGTTTTCTCTCTAGGTGACTCTCCTTAGACACACTATACATCATTGATCCCTTTCCTCTGTGGCCTCATAATCTCCTTGAACAGAAGATTTTGGACACCACTGAGTTATAGGATGTTACAGTACAGGTTTTCTTATATCCTGACCTTGAAGGGCTAGGGCCAATATATTGGCTATTCTTGTAGCCCTTCTTTTGCTCTAATTTTTTTGATCTGTAAGCTTAAGCTGTTAACCCTCCAAAAGAGAAGTTTAGTGATACTATTACTCTATAACATAGGTACTTGAGCTTAACATCACTGTCTTTCTGAATATCAAAGCACATTTTTTTTCAAGGTAAAACCCGAGGGGATTTGACTAACCTTATCAGATACAAAAGTTACAAGTCTTGTTATATAGGTCTTGCTTTAACTTTGCCTTAATTATCCAGCAGAAGAGTTTAACCAGGAGGCATAAAAAGTAAAGCCAGATTAATATGCTGAGCTATAACATTGCCAGTTCTGCTGATAATCCACTACTATTATGGAATACTGGACTATGCATACAACTACTTTCTCTTAACTCAATGAGAAGAAACATTTATACCAATACTGTTTAGAAAAGTTATGTCTACATCTTGTACTCTGAACAACTATTTTGAAGACAACAATATACATTATACTAATTATTGTGGTTGTCCTACTAACGTGTGTTAAAACTGCCTCACTGTTATTTATTAAAAATAAGAAAATTATAAAAAAATAAGAAAAATCAAATAGCGTTACAACCTATACTCAGGCCATTTAACAGTGAAAACACACAAAACTGCAAAGGTCTGAAAAACTGTGAAGGGGCAGTTGTTTAGATTAAAAGGCCTGAAAAAATATGGTAAAGTATCCACTGGCTCAACCTCAGCTGGCCACACCCTCATCCTGCAGCCCCAAGTCTGAGCACCCTCATCCTGAGCTCCAAGTATAAGTGCCTATATCTAAAAATGAAATAAGAGCAGTGATTTGGGATTACGAAATTGTAATGCTTAGGCAAATTCCGCAATATAGAAGCCACAACAAGAAGCAATGAGGATTTACTGTATGTTATTCCCATTCAGGGGAGGAGATAAGTGCACAGAAGTTAGCTAGTTTAATTAAAGTCATAGGCATTCACCTAGTAGAGTGGGAATTTGAACCCAAGTCCACTTAGCTTTCTAAAGCCTAACCATTTTACACTAAAGCATAGCTTTCTGGAAAATAAGATAAGCCTTGGGTCTAAAAGGCACAAATGTGAATATGCTGCATAATTTAAAGCTGCTTTGCAGTTTTTATTTTCAAGATGTTTAATATATGGTAGTCAGAAGAATATTTTGAATACTCCATCTCTCCAAATACAAAGCTTCGCCGAGCCTGAATTTTTCCTTAACTTAGCACTGCTGAATGTATATTCAATTTTCAACATGCGCACACACATGCACACATGCATGTGCACACACACACATAGTTCATCCTTAATTCTCTGTCACTGGGCTCTGAAAACTGTTGGTTTTGTTTGTGCTCTGGTGATCAAATCTCTTCCTCTGATTGTTTTTATTACAATTTTTGCATGACCTCAGTTTAGTAAGCTGAATTTATAAATACTATTGTTTCACTAACATAAATATCCTATAAAAACACTGCATAAATTGTTTTTAAAATAGCATATTTTAAAACTGCTTACTGAGTAAAACACTAATAAAGTTAATATTAAAGTACTTATACTTCAATATATATGAAAATGAGACTAAAAATTTTTGGTTAAGTCAAATTACCATTGTAGGGCCCAGCAGGATGGCTCAGTGGTCTAAAGCACCTGCTTAGGAAAGCTTAGGCGGCTGCAGGGACCGGGGTTCAATCCCCGGCACCACATGCTGTGCCAGCCCTGCCCTCAGGGCAGGCTGAGCCAGCCATAAAAATAAATAAAATAAATAAACAAAAGTTCTGAAACAAGAAAAAATAAATAAAAATAAACAAAAAACAAAAACAAATTACCATTGTACAAACTTCCAATATGCTGTCGTTATGTCAACACACACACAAAAGAGAAATGTACATGGCAAAATTAAGAGCAGCACAAAACACTAACAATCCAGCAAAACCATTTAAAATCATTACCAGTAAATTATTTAAATCTTTTAAAAATCACCTAAGCATGTAGTCCGCTTTCTCCAATTTCTTCTCACTATTTGAAGAGCACTCATATTGTACTTCAGGTGAAGGATCACACTGCTTTGGATGCCGAGGAGGTTTAACTGCAGAAGTAAGTTAAAATCGGGCTAGGGAGATAGCTCCGAGGCACAAGTGCCTGCTGGGCAAGTGCAAGGTCGTGAGTTCGAACCCTGGTCCCACAAAAAAAAAAAAAAAAAAAAAAAAAAAAAAAAAAAAAAAAAAAAAAAAAAAAAAAAAAAAAAAAAAAAAAAAAAAAAAAAAAAAAAAAAAAAAAAAAAAAAAAAAAAAAAAAAAAAAAAAAAAAAAAAA